>PVJN01001441.1:0-22860 GCA_004026805.1 Lasiurus borealis
CCCACATAAAAGGAATCCAAAGAGGAACACACCAAGACACATCATAATTAAAATACCAAGAGCAAAAGACAAAGAGAGAATATTAAAAGCAGCAAGAGAAAAACAGTTTATTACCTACAAGGGAGCGCCCATACGACTCTCAGCTGATTTCTCAACAGAAACCATGCAGGCCAGACGGGAGTGGCAAGAAATATTCAACATTATGAATAGCAAGAACCTACAACCAAGAATAATCTATCCAGCAAGGCTAACATTCAGAATTGAAGGGCAGATAAAGAGCTTCACAGATAAGAAAAAGCTAAAGGAGTTCATCAACTCCAAACCAGTGTTATATGAAATGCTGAAGGGTACTCTTCTAGAAGAGAAAGAAGAAAGAGGTAAAAGACAAAAAATTATGAACAAATACATATCTATCAACAAGTGAATCTAAAAATTAAATGAATTAAAAATTTGATGAACAGAATAAACTGGTGAATATAATAGAATCAGGAGCACAGAAAGGGAGTGGACTGTTAATTCTTAGGGGTAAAGGGGTGAAGGGTGTACAGGGAGAGACTGGACAAAAATCATACACCTATGGATGAGATCAATGGAAGGGAGCTAAGGGCAGAGGGAGGGTGGGAGCTGGGTGGAGGGGTGCTATGGAGGGGTAAAAAGAGAAACAAATGTAATAAACTGAATAATAAAGATTTAATTAAAAAAAAACGCTTCAGAAATTTTCCTTATGTGAGTTCCAACTTGGTATTGCTTTCTTGAGTATGTGATTGGTGTCTCTACGTTTTGGAGTACAAAAGCACAAAGAAAAGAACAGTATCTCATCCTAGGCTACACCCCAGTGCCTAACAAGGAACCTAGCACATAATAGGCAATCCATAGATGTTCTGTGTCAGTGGAGCTGCCCATAGCCCATGCCATTTCCTCTGCACCCTCAGGCTGAGTAAGATAGTTTCCCTAGCCCTGAAATAAACTGTAAGAAGATTTCCATACTGAGCCAAAAAAGTAGAAAGTGGGCATCTAAGTTACAAATTGAATGAGGGGCTAACATGAGCTTATAGATCCATGACAGGGCCCTAATATAGAAGTTTAAACTGTTTTCCTACAATTGCATGTGGTTCCCAACTCTGAGTACATGGCACTAGGCATTAACCTAGGCCATTTGTGGAACTCTCCCTCTGCCTCAGTACTACTGAGTCCATGAACACAAGGCCAAAGGCTCACCTTGTAGGTGTCTGCTTGGGAGTGGACAGCTCTGCTCTTAACAACTCAAAGAAGACACTAGAACTCTGGAGATCTCCAGAGGGGGACCAAAAACACCAAACAAACCTTATCGCTAATGGTTAAGTGGACCATCCCCCAAAAAAGGGACCATCCCAATTATGGTACCATACTTCCTTAATGGACTAAGTCCCAGGTAGTGGCAGGAGATGACTGAGGACTTTTTGTTGCTCTCAGGCAAAACACACATGATGTACACACAAACCATGTCAACAACCCCTGGGTAAATGTCTTGGCACATACCTGCGAATGCAGGAAGAGACTGCTATCCAACACATATTGTAATTCATGGAGTATACTCATCCAAAAGTGAGATGGGACAAAAGTAAGAAGAGGGAAGAGGTTACAGAGGTGAAAGAGGATGAAGAGGAGAAGGAAGAACAAAATAAGTCCAGGATTTAGAACAACTCATGGGAAAGGACCACTGATTGGACCCCAAGGAGAAAAAATAATTTGCCTTTCTAAAAAGTTCTTTTGTTCTATGTTAGAAACGATAAGCCGACCCTGATTTAAACACAACATATCACTAAGTTTTCAATCAGTGATCAAATCTATATATATAAAAGGCTAAGCAACTGTCTGACCAGTCAGTAGGTATATGCACTGACCACCAGGGGACAGATGCTCAATGCAGGAGTTTCCCAGTGACAACAACTCTCACACTCTGGGTCCCCTTCAGGGATGTTGGAGAGAGAGTTTTGGCCCAATCCCTATAGACCCAGCCAAGGGATCCCATTTGCCAGAGGGACCCTGTTCACTCTTCAGTGGCCCTTCTAGCTCCAGCACTGCCCCAGTTGTGAAGCCAGGGAGGGATCATGGCAAGTTGGCTTCAGGGTATGTCTGACCTGCCTCATCCAGTTCTGTCCCATTGGCCACCTTCTAATTAATTTCCTTTCAGTTTGCATGGATCTGTGCACCAGGACACTAGTATACACATAAATATCAAGGACTTGCCCTTAGTAATTGCAAGAATGAGTTGCACAGTCTCTCAAAGACGAGTCTTCTTGTCTTACACTATAGCTGTACATCCACAGGATGATCATCAGCTTGGGAAGGTGCATGTAAAGTCTGAGAGCAAGAACAAGCTATAACCTACAAGCATTAGCTGAAACCCATGAGAATGAACTGACACCCATGTCAGTTCTTATTGCCTCTGGCTTCAGAGGTGTAGGGCTCCTGAAGAAGCTGAAACCCTTTGCCACAGAACTGCACAACCTCTCCCTAGCCTAGTAGTTAGAGAAGCTGAGGGAGTTGGGGCAGGTGAGAGCTGTAGGCACACCTGCTGCCCAACATCATGTGGGAGATGGCATGTGGGCAGCACTTGTCTGAGCCAGAGTACTGCTGCTTCCCTTGGCCTCCACAGCTCATAGAGCCACTCTTGGGCTGCACCCCAGCAGGAAACAGAGGAAAAGGGACTTGGGGACTGGAGTTTGGCTTAGCCAAGTTGACAAGTTACAAAACCACTACATGTAGTTTGCAGAAAGCAATGGGGGTTTTAGTTTTGTGAGTGCATGTACTGTTTCTTAGTGTAGGTCAGAGGTTCTCATCCTCACCCTTGGGACCAGTTCTCTGTCAAGGATGGGAGAGTTGTCCCAGGCCCTGGCACGATGTTTCACAGCATCCTTGGCTTCTACCTCCCAGTGCAAATCCCAGTCTCTTCTCCTCAGTTGCACCATTAATATATCTCCAGACATTGCAAGTGTCCCCAGGGGCAAATCTCCATTGCTGCGAATTACTGGCCTGGGTCATATACTGCTTGAGAAGAACTATTCATTTTTTCTCCTAGAAACCAGCAGTGCTTTGATGTAGGACTTATGTTTAGTAGTTGCTGAGCAAATGCAACAGAAGTGTATGAGCAGATATTTACATATCAACCCAGGGACAGACTGCTCTTGAAGGAAAGTATCTGCTCCTGAAATGATCTTCCTGCCATGGTTTTCATGACTGTGTTCATGACTTCCATTCTATATAACAAAAGGCTAGCAACTGAAACAGCAAAATGACCAAAAATACCAGAGACCAGAAAAACCATGGCCACTCACCCAGGCTGGCCCCACCCTACAGGGAGCAATAAAACAATGCAAGTTTGATGGGGGAAAGTTGAAATAGGAAGGAAGGTCTTAAGGTCTGCAGGGTTAGAGTGGTCAGTCCAGAGTAGGTTTGGAGTGTGCTGGGGAAGGAAGAGGAAAATCCAATTGGAAAACGTCTCAGCACAGGGACTTTTTCATTGTGAACCAGCGTGGCACCAGCCATGGACTGAATGGGTGGTTGTTTCATAAGTGCGCTTGGAACTGATATGTTCATGGCAGCAGGAGTACTCCCAAAACTTCACTGATTCTAAATAGTAAACAGCTATCAACATCAAAGAACAGAAAAATCATCTCCAACTAAAGGCCCTGGACATTGCAACATGACTGAAGAAAACATCTCATTAGGAGGAGCTAGAAAAACCTGAAGCATGCGACCAGAGGACTGTGGGATTGTGGAGGATGCCTGGGCACCTACCACTAGAATATGAGCCTGTTATTATGCATGTGAATAGCCAGCCTTATAGTCCTCAGTCTCACAGTATTTGGACATGACTTCTGGTGGGAAATTATTTCAGTTGAGGTTTGTTGTTCTCTTGTGTGAGGAAAATCAAAATTAAAGGTTTCTTTTGTTACCTTGGTTTGAAGCAGAGGAAAATGGGATAGTGATGAATAAGAAACTTTGGAGGTAGTGAAGGGCAATTTGTCCAGACTATTGAGAGCTCAGAATTAGAGTTTAATTGGGATAGAAATACTCATAATAGCACCTGATGCCTAAAATCTGAGCACTCTACTCTTAAGTTTTCCAGTTCAAGTGTTTGGAGACTGCCTATTAAAACATTTCTGGGAGAGAGAATGGAAAAATGGCGGCGGAATAGATGGACCTGTCTGGAGCCTTATTGCTGGGCAGAGGGAGAGAGCAGCTGAGAGTCGCACTGGGAGTGTTTGTTGGCAAGTTGAGAGTTAGTTATTCTCCAGGAGAAGGTGGAGGACTGCTGGACAGACCTTCCTTGACCAGTCAGCCCCATTGCCATGGAGTTTTTGTCTGCTGGAGCCACCAGCGCGAACGCGGAGACCACACCATCTTGCAGCAGGAAGTGGATGTCTATGGCGGTCTGAAAAACTACAGCTGCAGCACCCACCGAACAGCCAGGGACCCAGAACATAGCTTTCCAATCAGCACAGAAACTCGGACTTAGAGGAGCTCCACATGCTGCATGGAAAGGTCAGATTTCACCTGGGATAAGGTGAGGTTTCCTGTCCTGCAGAATGAATACGCACATGTTGTGGGAATTGGACTGGGCGAAAGCTGCTCTAACGAGAAATTCACAGTTGTGGGGCAGGGTGTGATCCCTAAATGTGGAAGGGGTCCCTCAGAGCTGTTGGCAGAGGGGAGCTCTAGAGAACAACTTATTTTTATCTGAAGCAGAAGGACAGCCTGGGTGTTGTTGCAGAGTCCCGGCTGCTCGAACAGGAGCGGGGAAGGGAGAGAGCAAAGACAGCACTCTTTCCTCTTCAGACCCTGGCTTCTGATTGCTAAGCCCAATACATAGGAACATGCAATTGGAGACATCCTGAGAGACTGCAGGGGAAGGGTGTTTTTCTGGAACCTGGGGATTGGAGCATAGAGTAACCATCAGAGAATCAGCTCTGGGGCAACCCATCCCCACAAACACGTATTGAGAACCACAGAGTAGCAGGATCTAAGCACAGCCTAGAGAGGTCCTGTGCTTAGTTGTGCTTAGTCTCAGAAGTCAATTTCAAAACACTGCCACCCAGTGGAAGACACACAAATTGACTCTCCCATAATCACAAAATAATAAAGAGATTAAGACACACCTCAGCATTGGAACACAGGGAACTGCAATACCCTCCTGACTTGGAAGCAGGAGTGCCAAACAGAACAACAGTAGAAGTGAATGACCTCTACAACTGCCCATTCTATTTTTTTAATTTTTAGTTTTTTAATTTTTTGCATATTTTAGTTAAAAAGCTATTTTTTTCTTTTCTCCCCAATTGATTTTACCTTTTTAATTATTACATTTTTAGTTTCAACTAGTATTATTACTACTACTATTTTACCTTTTGAAAAAAAAAACAAGTGTCATTTTTTTGCTCTTAATTTTACTTTGAGATTAGAGTTCTACATTCTATTTTCACCTTTTCTTTAGCATAATTTTACTCTATCTCAACTCTACCTTTATGTCAACACTCTTCCTAACTTTCCCCATTTTGTTGTCTTGTCTCTCTTTCCCTTTTCCAACTTTAGATTCTCTCTATTCTTTAGCTGGTTAAAATTACACCCCACTTATATATCTAATTTCAAATCCCCTACTCCAAGTCCAATCAAACCTCTCTCTTCTTGTCTTCACTATCCCCAAAATTGTTTTTCTCTGTCTTTTTGTTATTGTTGGCTTGAACAGTGATTATATCGATTTTATATATATTTTTTCTGAGATTATTATTGCTTATTCTACCTCTTTTATTTTGCTTTTTGTTTGCTTTGTTTTGTTTTTGTTTTTTTACCTCTCTTTTCCCTCACCTCCCTTGATATTGATTGTTATTTGTAGTTTATATTAATCACCACGTAATTGTTGCCGGCATTTCTTGGGATTAGTGGCTGTTCTATTGGAGTTTCCTCCTTGCATCTAAAACTCATTCCCCTTTTCTCTCTTGTTCTCTTTCTTTTCTCTCTAACTTTTTTTCCCTTTCCCTTTTCTTCTTCTTTTTTTATTTTTTATTTTATTAGTTTATTTTTTTTCTCCCTTCTCCCAATTTGATTTTGGCACTTCTTTCTTTTATTTTTCCTCATTTTTCTCTTCTTTCTCTACTTACTACTAATTTGTCTTTATTGGTGGTCATCTTATTTGTACTTATTAATAGCATGAATTCATTTCTGTTGAGACCCAATGTGTTATACCTGGTCATGTTGTAGTTTGTGACTTTAAATCAAAGTAGGAGAGAGAACTACATAATCAGACACCCAGAGAAGAAAGACCATGAGAAGACAAAGAAGCAGCACACATATGACAGAAAAGAAGGTATTACTAGAAAAGGAAGTAAACAAAATAGAATAAGAAATAGACCTGCCAGAGAAAGAGTTCAGAAAAATGGTCATAAAATGCCTGAAAAGAATGGAAGACAAAATCAACAATATGAGTAAGAACCAAGAGGAAATGAAGAAGACCCAAAAGTAAATGAAGAAGAGCCAAGAGAAAAAGAAGAAGAAGGAAGAAGTAATGCAGAATAATCAAGAAGAAATGAAAAATGACATCACTGCTATAAAGAACTCAACAGAAAGCATCAAAAGTAGACTAGAAGAAGCAGAGGACCATATCAGTGAGCTCGAAGACACGGCAGGAAAAAATATCCAAGTACAGCAGCTTCTAGAAAAAAAAAATTAAAAAGCAAGAGGAGAGCCTAAGGGAACTTTGAGATAACACGAAGCACAGCAACATCCGCATAACTGGGGTTCCAGAAAGAGTGGAAACTGAGCAAGGAATAGAACACCTGTTGGAAGAAATAATGACAGAAAACTTCCCCAATATAGGAAAGAAAAAACCCCACATAATTCCAAGAAGCTCCAAGAGTCCCAAGCAAAATGAACCCCTAAAAACCGACACCAAGGCAAATTATAATTAAATTGGCAAATTCTGATGACAAAGTAAGAATCTTAAAAGCGGCCAGAGAGAAACAGAAAGTTACCTACAAAGGAACCCCGATAAAACTAGCTACTGATTTCTCAAAAGAAACTCATCAGGCCAGAAATAGTGGAATGAAATATACAAAGTCATGCAAAGGAAAGGTCTGAATCCAAGAATACTGTACTCAGCAAGGTTTTCAATCAAAATTGAAGGCGAAATCAGGAGCTTCACAGACAAAAAGGGACTAAGGGAATATATTACCACCAAACCAGCAATGCAAAAAGATGTTAAAGGGTCTGCTGTAATAAAGAGAAATAGGAACCGAAGAAGGAACTCAGGGGTAAATACTAAAAATGGCAACAGGTAAGTACCTATCAATAATAACTTTAAATGTAAACAGATTAAATGCTTCAATTAAAAGACATAGGGTAACCGATTGGATAAGAAAACATGATCCATATATCTGCTGTCTACAAGAAACCCAACTCAGAAAAAGAGATGCACACAGACTGAGGATGAAAGAATGGAAGATGGTGTTTCAAGCAAATGGAAGTAAAAAAACTGGGGTTGCAATACTTATATCTAACAAATTAAATCTCAGAGGGAAGGACATAGCAAGAGATAAAGAAGGCCACTTCATAATACTAAAGGGAACAATCCACCAAGAAATAACTCTGGTAAACATATACACACCCAATATAGGAGCACCTAAATACATAAAAAAAACTCTTGAAGAATATTAAGGGAGAGATTGACAGCAATACAATCATAGTAGGAGACTTTAATACCCCACTGTCATCACTGGACAAATCCTCTAAACCAAAAATAAGCAAAGAAACATCAATCCTAAATAACTCACTACACCAGATGAAATTAATTGACATCTTCAGAACATTTCACCCCAAAACCACAAAATATACATTCTTCTCCAGTGCACATGGGTCATTTTCAAAGATAGAGCATACGTTGGGTCATAGGAAAAATCTCTTTAATTCAAGAAGATAGAAATCATATCAAGGATTTTCTCAGATCACAGTGGCATAAGACTGAAAATCAAGTACAATAAAAACAATACAAAGAAATCAAACACATGGAAACAAAACAGCATGCTATTAAACAATGACTGGGTAACCAGAGAGATCAAGGAAGAAATAAAAAACATCATGGCAACAAATGACAATGAAAACACAACAATATAAAATTTTGGGGATACAATGAAAGTAGTCTTGAGTGGGGAGGAGAATCCAAGATGGCAGCATAGGTAAACACCTACACTGCTGCCTCGCACAACAATTTCAAAACTACAACTAAAATACAGAATGGACATCATCCAGAACCATAGGAAAGCTGGCTAAGAGGAAATTCTACAACTAGAAGGAAAGAGAGGGGCTCACAGAGACCCAGAGGAGCTGCTAAAAGTTTAGGTATGGAGACGAGAGCGTGAGAGAGCAGATGCCTGAGTACCCGGCTGTCTTTCTCTGGCGGGAGGGAAAGGGAGACTCCCAATGGCATTGAACCCCTTATCCTACAACACTAAACCACAAGTCCAGCCGAAACTCATATGGGGGGAGTTTGGATGGTGAAAGGGAGAAGTGCACAGAAATTTGGGGGAGTTGCAAGAGGGCAGAAGTTGGCCAGCATGCACTGCACTGCGCACAGAAGACCAACTGCTGATTGTGCTGCTGGTTTTCACAAAAGGGGGCGGTGGGGGGCGGAAAAAGCATCCCGACTGTGTCACTTCTAACTCCACTAAACTCCAGATTCGGGCAAAGTCCTGGGAACCCAGATTCATATGGTCCCAGAGCGTAGGGGAGCTGGAAAGGTAGCAGTCTAGAGGCACTGCAAGAGCGAGAGCACACACACAGGGACCACTCCAGCCATTACCCAGTCATGTGAGACTTGGAGGCTGTGGAGGGTGGGGCCGACTGAAAGACAAGGAAGTCCATTAAGCTCTGAGACTACACCCATCCCAAGCTCAACAGAGAGGGTTTTTCAGTTTTGCAAATCTTATATCATAAGGCTGAATCCAACACAGAAGTTCTTCCGGCATAGTGAAAATGCTGAGACAAGGGAAGAGATCACAAACAAAAGAAATGGAAGAAAACAAGGGACTGGATATAGAGTTCAAAACTACGTTTATAAGGTTTTTCAAGAATATCCCATAAAAGTTTGATAAAGTTAGTGAGACCCAAGAGGACATGAAAAAGAACCAACTAAAGATGGAAAAGGTCCAATTAGAAATTAAACATGCACTGACTGAAATAAAAAATATTATACAGAGTTCCAACAGCAGACTAAAGAAAGGCAAGAATCAAGTCAAAAATTTGAAATATAAAGAATCAGAAAACACTCAACTGGAAAAGCAAGAAGTAAAATGAATCCAAAAATGTGAAGATAATGTAAGGAGCCTCTGGGACAGCTTCAAGCATACCAACATCAAAATTGTGGAGGTGCCAGAAGAGAGAGAGCAAGATACTGAAAATGTATTTAAAGAAATAATGACTGAAAACTTCCCACATCTGGTAAAAGAAATAGACTTACAAGTCCAGGAAGCACACAGAACCCCATATGAAAGGAATCCAAAGAGGACTACACCAAGACACATCATAATTAAAATACCAATGAAAAAGACAAAGAGAGAATATTAAAAGCAGCAAGAGAAAAACAGTTAATCACCTACAAGGGAGCACCCATACAACTGTCAGCTGATTTCTCAACAGAAACAATGTTGGCCAGATGGGAATGGCAAGAAATATTCAACGTGATGAATGGCGTTGTAGATACGCCAGTATCTACAACCAAGATACTCTATCCAGCAAAGCTATCATTCAGAATTGTAGGGCAGATAAAGAGCTTCACAGATAAGAAAAAGTTAAAGGAGTTCATCAACTCCAAACTAGTATTATATGATATACTGAAAGGTACTCTTTTAGAACAGAAAGAAGAAAAAGGTAAAAGATAAAAAATTATGAACAACAAATACATATCTATCAACAAACTCTCCCTGTATGAGCTTCGACTGGACCTGGGGTTTAGTGTCATAGGGTAAGGGGTTCAATGCCATTGGGAGTCTCTGTTTCCCTCCCACCTGAGAAAGCCAGCCAGGTACTCCAGCACCTGCTCTCTCCACGTGTGCTTCTCCACACCTCAGCTTTTTGCAGCTCCTCTGGGTCTCTGTGAGCCCCTCTCTTTCCTTCTAGTTGTAGAATTTCTACTCAGCCAACTTTCCTGTGGCTCTGGATGATGCCCATTCTGTCTTTTAGTTGTAATTTTGAAATTGTTGTGAAATTTAGTGAATCTAAAAATTAAGTGAGTTAAAAATTTGATTAACAGAATAAACTGGTGAATATAATAGAATCAGGAGCACAGAAAGGGAGAGGATTAATAATTCTCAGGGGGGAAAGGATGAGGGGGTGTGCAGAGAGAAACTTGACAAAAATCATACACCTATTGTTGTGGTCAGCAGGAGGGAGGTAAGGGTAGAGGTAGGGGTGGGAGCCAAGTAGAGTGGAGCTATGGAGAGGAAAAAAGAGAAACAAATGTAATAATCTGAATAATAAAGATTTAATTTAAAAAAATACTCTTGAGAGGGAAGTTCATAACTTTACAAGCCTACTACAAAAAACAGACAACAATGGTAATAAATTTCCTAACCCTACAACTCAAAGAGCTAGAAAGAGAGCAACAAAAAAAGCCCAATGTATGCAGAAGGAAGGAAATAGTAAATATTAGAGTGGAAATAAACAACATGGAGACAATAGAAACAATTCAAAAGATCATCAAGAGCTGATTCTTTGCAACAATAATGAAGATTGATAGACCTCTAACCAGCCTCACCAAGAAGCAAAGGGAGAAGACCCAAATAAACAAAATCAGAAATCAAAGAGGAGAAATAACAACAGAAAATGCCAAAATACAAAAAATTATTAAAAAATACTACAAACAACTCTATTCCAACAAATTGAACAACCTGCAAGAAATGGATATATTCTTAAAAAAATATAGCCTTCCAAAAAAAATAAGGAAGAACCTAAACAGCTCAATAGTCCAATAACTATGGAAGAAATTGAAGCAATCATCAAAAAGCTTCCAGCAAACAAAAGCGTGGGACCAGATGGCTACACAGGAGAGTTTTACCAAACATTCAAGGAAGAATTAAAACCTATCCTCCTCAGACTATTCCAAAATATTCAAGAAGAAGGAACACTTTCAAACACCTTCTATGAAGTCAGTATCAACCTAATACCAAAACCAGACAAAGACAACACAAGGAAAGAGAATTATAGGCCAATATCTCTCATGAACATTGATACCAAAATCCTAGCAAAACAGATCCAGCAGTACATTAGAAAGATCATACACCATGACCAAGTAGGATTCATACCAGGAATATAAGGATGGTACAATATCCACAAATCAATAAATGTGATATATCACATAAACAAATTGAGAGATAAAAATCACATAGTCATATCAATTGATGCAGAAAAAGCATTTGACAAAATTCAGCACCTTTTCTTGATAAAAACCCTCAGCAAGGTGGGAATAGAAGGATCATAGCTCAACTTCATAAAAGCCATATATGATAAACCCACAGCTAACATCATACTCAATGGGCAAAAACTAAAACCACTTCCCCTAAGAACAGGAACAAGACAGGGATGCCCACTCTCAACCCTACTGTTCGACATTGTACTGGAAGTATTAGCCATTGCAATTAGACAAGAAGATGAAATAAAAGGCATCCAAATTGGCAATGTAGCAGGATACAAAATTAATGTCAAGAAATCTGTGGCATTTCTATACACTAATAGTGAAATTACAGAAAGAGAGACTAAAAAAGCAATCCCATTTACCATCGCACCAAAAAAATTAAGATACCTAGGAATAAACCTAACTAAAAAGGTAAAAGACCTATATATAGAAAACTACAGGACACTGAAAAAAGAGATAGAAGAAGACATAAACAGATGGATTGGGAGAATCAGCATCATTAAAATGTCCATACTACCTACCCAAAGCAATCTATAGATTCAATGCACTACTCATTAAAATACCAATGATGTATTTCATAGACCTTGAAAGAACTCTTCAAAGATTCATCTGCGCTTAAACTGGTTTGGCTCAGTGGATAGAACGTTGGCCTGCGGACTGTAGGGTCCCAGGTTCAATTCCACTCAGGGCATGTATCTCAGTTGCAGGCACATCCCCGGTAGGGGGTGTACAGGAGGCGACTGATCAATGTCTTTCTCATTGATGTTTCTAACTGTCTATCCCTCTCCCTTCCTCTCTGTAAAAAAATCAATAAAATATATTTTTAAAAAATTCATCTGTAACAAAAAAGGACAGCGAATAGCCACAGCAATTCTGAGAAAGAAGAATAAAGTAGGTAGAATATCAATACCAGATTTCAAGCTATATTACAAAGCAACTGTTCTCAAAACAACCTGGTACTGGCACAAGAACAGACACATAGACCAATGGCATAGAATAGAGAATCCAGATATCCACCCAAACAAATATACTCAATTAATATTTGACAAAGGAGGCATGAATATACAATGGAGCCAAGAAAGTCTCTTCAATAAATGGTGTTGAGAAAATTGGACAGATATATGAAAAAAAAAAATGAAACTATACCACCAGCTTACACCATACACAAAAATAAACTCCAAATAGATACAGGACTTAAACATAAGATGGGAAACCATAAAAATACTAGAGAAATCCACAGGCAGCACAATCTCAGACATTTGCTGAAAGAACTCTTCACCAATAGTGCTCCAAGGGCAATGGGAGCTAAAGAGAAAATAAACAAATGGGACTACATCAAAATAAAAAGCTTTTGCACAGCAAAAGAAACCATCAACAAAACAACAAGAAACCCTGCTGTATGGAAGAACATATTTGCAAATATTATCACTGATAAAGGTTTAATCTCCAACATCTATAGCCAACTTATACAACCTAATAAAAGGAAGATTAATGATCCAGTAAAACAATGGGCAACAGACCTAAAAAGGACCTTTTCGAAAGATGACAGAAGGAAGGCCAAGAGACACATGAAATCATGTTCAAAGTCACTAATTATCTGAGAGATGCAAATCAAAATGACAATGCGGTACCATTTCACACCTGTCAGAATGGCAATCATCAACAAATCAACAAACGACAAGTGTTGGCAAGGATGTGGAGAAAAAGGAAACCTTGTGCACTGTTGGTGGGAATGCAGACTGGTCCAGCCACTGTGGAGAACAGTATGGGGTTTTCTCAAAAAACTAAAAATGGAACTCCCATTTGACCCAGCAATTCCACTCTTAGGAATCTATCCTAAGAAAGTAAAAACAGCCATCAGAAAGGATTTATGCACCTCTATGTTCATAGCAGCACAATTTACAATAGCTACAATTTGGAAACAGCCTAGGTGTCCGTCAGCAGATGAGTGGATCAGAAAAGTATGGTACATCTACAGAATGGAATTCTATGCTGCCATTAAAAAGAAGGAATTCTTACCATTTGCAGTAACCTGGATGGAATTGGAGAGCCTCATGTTAAGTGAAATAAGCCAGTCAGTGAAGGAGAAACACCACACGATTTAACTCATTTGTGCATAATAAAGAACATTATAAACTGTTGAACAAAAGGATAGATAAAGAGGCAGTAAAGCATCAAACAAACTGTCAAATTACAGCAGGAAGATGAAGGAGAGGCGGCGTAGATAAGAAATCAATCAAAGGACTTGTATGCATGCATATAAGCATTACCAATGAACACAAGACACTGGGAGGTTGGGGTATGCCTGGGAGGAAGGGGGCAATGGGAAGATATATATACATGTAACACAATACAAAAATTTTAAAAAAAGAACATTTCTGGTTGGAAAGTGCAGAACACCACGGTCAATGGCCCAGGCTGGCCCTGCCCATCAGGGTGTGGTTAGGGGCAAGCAGGCAGGCAGAGTGGTTAGTGGTGATCAAGAAGGCAGGCAAGTGGTTAGGGGCAATCAGGCAGGCAGGCAAGCAGTTAGGAGCCAGTGGTCCTAGATTGCAAGAGGGATGTCCAGTCAGACATCCCTGAAAGGTCTCAAATTGCAAGAGAATGCAGGCCAAGCTGCATGAATTTCTGGCCCCTCGTGCATGAATTTCATGCACCAGGCCTGTAGTATCTTTCCCCCCACCTATTGCCCTCCCCACCCCCTAGTACATGCCCTCACCCATCTCTTCCCCTCCCTCACCCCTCATCCCATTGTCCTGTATCCACTGTCTATGCCAACATACATGCATACAAGTCCTTCAGTTGATCTCCTAGAGGCCCCTCTCCCCCAATCTCCCCTTCCTTCCCACTGTAACACAACAGTCTGTTCATTGCTTCCTTGCCTCTGCATCTGCTTCCCCCCGCAACCCCAACACCTGATTCTTGTCTTTAAAAAACATCTTGCCCCTGTAGGCTATAAATAAACCCACAAGAGCAAAAGAAAAATGTTTGAGTCACAATTCCAATGTCCAATAGCTTTGAGTCCCAGTTTCAATGTCAAATAGTTCCTTATGTGTACATGTCATCAGTGGTATCTGGATAGTGAACAAATGGTGGCAATGCCGATCTGACCCTCTCTGGTTTTGTCCTAGGCATCCTATAGAGATGCACTGCAGCTCACTGTTTGCATGGCAAGGTGTCGTCAGCATCTTCCATCTCTGGACTATTTCTCCTCTTGTCTTCGTGGTTGGTGCAGATCTGTCAGTTCCTCTCTGTTGCAGGAGTCCACTTGGTCTTAGAGTTGTTTTCTGAAAGTATATAAACATATTCTCCACCAAGAATTAATAAATGAATCTTTTTTATAAAATTGACTTGGGGGTCCTTTTTTTTGCCTACCCGCCTTTCTTTTGGTTTATTTTGACACCATGTGTGTCTTGCTATTAATATTACAAATGGAAATTAAATTTCTAAAGTGAAAATTTTCTAGATGTAATTTACTTACCACTGTAGTATCTTTATATTCATCCCAGTCCACTGCCCTGCCTGCTAAATGCCCATTTTGGAATGTCTCCTTGGCCCCTCAAAGCAACATTTATGAGCAAGATTCCCAGTCCCTCTATACATGCTTTTCCTAAATTACTGGTGTCAGGAATATCATCACCTGCATTAAGAAGACATAGAACCTCAGGAGTGACTCTAGATGATTGCTCTAAATACACAACTTCCCAAGCCCTGCCCTTTCCATGGCTCCATTGGCCAGCCTGAGGGCCTCTTGCCCATGCCCGGACATAGCAGACGCTCACTGCATGGATGTTACCATTGTCATGGCCATGCCACTGAATCATTCTGCTCCAAAGAAAGAAACAAGTAGTCTCCAGTTCTTTACAATCAAACTCTTATAATTAAAAACAACAACAAACCAACCCAGAATTCCTAGTTAATAAGCATAAAACTTGGTGAGTTATAATAACAAGGATCATTTCACTTACTCCTCAGAACTGACCATGCATTCACAATTGCCTATTTCTTAGCCTCTGCTTTCTTGACCTTAATGAGGCTTCTATCCTTTCCACAGACCCCCCTTTGCTTGGCCCCAGCCTAGGCAGCACTGAAGTGTCCTTTCCTCAGCTTCTCCATGAAGTGGGCTGACCAGAGTGAAGCACTTCCTGTCAGAACCCAAACTTTGTGCCTCTTCCTGCCCAGCTGCCCATTGCCACTGAGATCTTCCCACCCCTCCTCTTTTTTCTTTATGTCTGAGGCACCTGAAGGTGTCTGAGACTGCAGATTCTCCTGTGGCAACTGTCCTTTTGAATCAAGTTTCTTTTTCTCTAAGTCCAGGTTTTCCTGTTTTGACACAACCCATGGATATAGAAACTATGATTAGCTCATTTTGCCTCAGAATAAAATAAGGCTTAGAAAAAAAACACAATAGTATTCCAGGGTTTTCACAACAAATAGAAAATCTGGATCCAAATCCAGGTATCTGGCTCTTGGAGGGTGAGGCTGTGCACTCTCAGCCAGGTTCACAAAGTGAGTGGCCTAACAACATCTGAAGGAAAGCTTTCTTAGGCTACTTACAGTTCCTGTGTAGAATGAAAACATTAAAATGTTATTTTTTTTAATGTTATCATTTATACTGTTCATTAATTCAGAGTAACCTCAATTTGTGAAAACTATCAATTAAAATATCATAATCAAAGCTTGTATTTTTATATAATCTTTCAAAACACCTATATAAATACAACCACCCTTGGTACCTCTGGTTGATCAATCCTATGTCTTTTATTTCACAATTATTTCTTTTTTTTTTGTTTTATTTTTTAAATTAAATTTTTTGAGGGAGAGAAACCAAGATGAACACCTAAATTGCTGCCTCACACAACAATTTCAAAACTACAACTAAAAGACAGAATAGACATCATCCAAAACCACAGGAAAGCAGGCTGAGTAGAAGTTCTACAACTAAAAGGAAAGAGAGGCACTGATGGAGACTCAGAGAAGATGCAAAATCCTGAGGTACTGAAACATGTGCATAAAGAGGACAGGCGGCAGAGGGCCTAGCTGGCTTCCTTTTGTGGAAAGGAGATGGAAACTCCCGACTGCACTGAACCCCAGTTCCAACTGCACCGAATCCCAGTTCTAGGGGAAATTCATACAGGGGAAGATTGGACTGTTGGAAAAAGCGAGGAGTGCATGGAAACTCAGGGGATCCTCGAAAGGCAGAGGTCTGGAGGAGCACTGAAGTATGTGGAGAGAGGACTGACTGCTGATTGTGCCACTGGCTTTCTCTAGCAGGAGGAAGAGGGAACCTCCCAATTGCATGGAACTCCACTTCCGACTGCACTGAACCCCAGTTTTAGGCGAGACCCTGGAGACCCACACTCATACGGGTCCCTGGAGCACACAGAAACTCAGGGGAGCCACTAAAGGCAGAGGTCTGGAGACACGCAAGCGTGAGTGCATCCAGAGAGGGCTGCAGTAAATACTGAGGGACACTGAGACTCAAGGGCCACATAAGGCAGGGCTGACGCGAAGTCAAGGCTGTCTTCTCAGCCCTGAGACTCTGCTCCAAACAAGCTATAGACACAGATGATCCTCACAAGCAATTGGCTTGGAGGTCAATTCTCCCCAGTGATACCAACAACAATCAAGACTTAACTACAACAAGGTTGTACACACAGTCTACAAACGGGTGCACCAAGAATGTCCAACTCAGGTAACTGGGGAGGTGGAGCTAGTGGGCCATATAGCACAAAAAGCTACTCTACCAACTCGGGGAAGCAGGGAAAATGCAGAGACAAAGAAATAGGTCACAAACGAAACAGAGGAAAACAAATGACAGAATATAGAGTTCAAAGCCACAGTTATAAGATTTTTAAGAATTTCCTAGAAAAGATGGATAAATTTAGTGAAACCCAAGAGATGAAAATGACCAATTAGAAATTAAACATACACTAACTGAAATAAAAAATATTATACAGAGACCTCACAGCAGACTAGAGGAATGCTAGAATCAAGGCAAAGATTTGAAATACAAAGAAGTAGAAAACACTCACCTGGAAAAGAAAAAAGAATCCAAAAATGTAAAGATAGTGTAAGGAGCCTCTGGGACAACTTCAAGTGTACCAACATCAGAATTATGGTGGTGCCAGAAGAAGAGAGAGAGCAAGATACTGAAAACTTCCCCCACCAGGTGAAAGAAATAGACTTACAATTCCAAGAAGCGCACAGAACCCAAAACAAAAGAAATCCAAAGAAAACCACACCAAGACACATCATAATTAAAATACCAAGAGCAAAAGGCAAAGAGAGAATATTAAAAGCAGCAAGAGAAAAACAGTTAATTACCTACAAGGGAGCACCCATGCAATTGTCAGCTGATTTTCAACAGAAACTATGCAGGCCAGATGTGAGTTGCAAGAAGTATTCAACGTGATGAATAGCAAGAACTTACAACCAAGATTACTCTACCCAGCAACGCTATCATTCAGAATTGAAGGGCAGATAAAGAGCTTCACAGATAAGAAAAAACTAAAGGAGTTCATCAATATCAAACCAGTATTATATGAAATGCTGAAAGGTATTCTTTAAGAAGAGGAAGAAGAAGAAAAAAATAAAGATAAAAATTATGAACAACAAATACATATCTATCAACAAGTGAATCTAAATATCAAGTGAATAAAAAATCTGATGAACAAAATAAAATGGTGAGTATAATAGAATCAGGGGCATAGAAAAGGAGTAAACTGACAATTTTCAGGGGGGAAGGAGTGAGGAGAATGTAAGGAGAGACTGGACAAAAATTGTACTCCTTTGGATGAGGACAATGACAGGGGAGGTAAGAGCAGAGGGTGGGTTAAAAGCCAGGTAGATAGGAGCTATGAGGGGGAAAAGAGAAATAATTGTAATAATCTGAACAATAAAGATTTATTAAATTTAAAAAATAATAAAATAAAGTAAAATAATTAAATTTATTGGGGTGATATCTACACTAATAAAAGAGAAACCATCACTCTGCTACAACCACAAGCCACACCCACCAGCCATTGAGGAGTGAGTATGCAAATTAATCCAACCAAGATGGCGGCCAGGGAGCAGGAGGCTTGGGTTTCCCTGGTGATGGAGGAAGCCAAACTTTCTGATTGCTTTGGCTAGCCCTGGCCTCTGCTCAAGGCTACAAATCTTTAATTATATAAGATAAATAAATCTCAGCAAAAATGACAGCAGCCACAGAGCTAGAGAGAGCAGGAGGCTTGAGTTTCCCTCAGCGAAGAAGGAAGCCAAGCTTTCCACCTGTCCTCGCCTGCTTTGGTCTCCACTCAATGCTACAAAGTTTCAATTATAGAAGATAAAAAGAGATTTATTTATGGCTGGGGCCACAGAGCAAATGGAGGCTTGGGGCCACAGAGCAAATGGAGGCCTGGCTCCACTTAAGGCTACAAAGTTTCAATTATAGAAGATAAATAAATCCCAGATACCAGGGCCTCTGCTTGGGTCACCAGGGGGCATGGCTGGCCTTCAAACCACTACAGGCCTCTCATCTAGGCCTCCCCATTCCCCAAGGAAAACTCCACCCTGATCCAGGACACCCTTCAGGGCAAACCAGCAAGCCCCCACTCATGCACCAAGCCTCTTTCCTACCTAATAAAAGAACAATATACAAATCAACCATCACTCCAACACACAATATGGCTGTCGCTAGTTTTTCAAAGATCCTGCCCCCATGTGGACACAAGATGGCCGCCACAAGATGGCCAGCATGGAAGGGCAGTTGGGAGGGACCAGGCTTGCAAGGGGGGCAGTTGGGTATGATCAAGCCTGCAGGGGTGTCAATTAAGGGTGACCAGGCCTGTTGGGGAGGGCAGTTGGGGTCAACTGGGCCTGCAGGGAAGGGCAGTTGGGGGTAACAGGCCTGCAGGGGAGGACAGTTAGGGATTACCAGGCCCACAGGAAAGGGTAGTTAGGGGTGACCAGGCTTGCAAGGGAAGGCAGTTAGGGGCAATCAGGTTGGCAGGGGAGCAATTTGACATCGATTAGATTGTCAGGGGAGTAGTTAGGAAGTAATCAGGCTGGCAGGCAGAAGTGGTTAGGGACAATCAGGAAGGCAGGCAGGTGAGCAGTTGGGAGCCAGCAGTCCTGGATTATGAGAGGGATGTCCAACTGCCCATTTAGCATTGGGCCTAAATGGCAATTAGATATCCCTTGAGGGGTCCCAGATTGTAGAAGGTACAGGCTGGGCTGAGGGACACACTCCTCTTGCATGAATTTTATGCACCAGGTCTCTAGTTGGTTCAGTGTATAATTCTATGGTACATCATCTGTAAATTGCATTGTGAGCCCATCATCCTAATTATTTCTCTTTAGTGATTTCATCCTGTCTGTGTGGAAGAAGCCAGGATGTGGAGGAAGGTTTCTGGCATCATCAGGGATTTTAAAAAAGAAAGAAAAGAAAATCCAAGATGGCAGCCGTTGACATGGCAGGCTGCAAGATACTGTGTGAGTGAGAGAATGAAAGAAGACTGCATGGATGTGTGAGGAGTTTCTGTATTTGTGAGTGAGGGGCAGTTATATTCCAGGGACACTTGGGAACTGCCAAACAGGGATCCCCTGATACTGACAGCCTCCACTGCTGTTGAAGTCTCTCCCAGAGTGGATGGCTCTGATGCAGAAATCACACCAGCCTTAACTTTAACCAGGGAGGCCTCAAATACCTCCCAGAACCCTACAATCACATGCCCAGGGACCAGCTGTCTCAACTGCAAACCCACAACCACCATGACTCCAGCCTCTGAGACCATGGGCAACTGGATAGTCTGTCAAGGGGGAGACAGAGTGGTGCTGAATACCTGGACGAGCCCTGCACCTTCTCACAGAGCAGATAGAAGGAATAACTGAATTAAATAAGACCCACATGGAATTGGCAAATTAAACATAGCTGGTGAGGCAATCTGCAGGCGGGATGTTGGTGTGCTTGAAATTGTCCCAGAAGCTCCTTACACTATCTTCATATTTTTGGGTTCTTTTTTTTCTTTTCCAGTTGAGTGTTTTTTGCTTCTTTGTATTTCAAATCTTTGACTTGATTTTTACAATCCTCTAGTCTGCTGATAGATCTTTGTATAATGTTTTTTATTTCAGTCAGTGTATGCTTCATTTCTAGTCGGTCCTTTTCCATACCCCTTGAAGGTCTTGCTAAATTTATCCATCTTTTCTAGGAAATTCTTGAAAAACCTTATAACGTGGTTTTGAACTCTATATCCAGTCATTTGCTTTCCTCCATTTCTTTCATTTTTTTATCACTTTCTTTGTCTCCGCATGTTGGGTGCTTCCCTGAGTTGATAGAGTGGCTTTGTGGGCTAGATGTCCTATACGGCCCAGTCTCTCCACCTCCCCAGTTACCTGAGTTGGACATTCTTGGTGCACCCCTTTGTGGGCTGTGTGCACAGTCTTGTTGTAGTTAAGCCTTATTTGTTGTTGGTATCACTGAGAGGAATTGACCCCCAAGCCAGTTTTTGTGAGGATCAGCTGTGTCTATGCTGAGAGAACTTCTGTGCTGGAGACATCCTTATGAGACAAGACTTGCAAAAGTCTGTGCTCAGTTTGGATAGGGTGAATTCTCAGGACAGAGCAGACAGCAATGGCTTTCTGTTAGCCCTGCCCTAATAAGCCCCTGTGCCTCAGTATTCCATGGTAATCACTGCAAGCACCTTTGAGAGAAAGCTGCCCTCAAGTTCCACCCACTGCCAGACAGTCCAGTTTCTCCCCAAATGAGTCTGGGTCCCCAGAGTCTCACCCGCAACTTGAGTTCAGTGCAATTGGTAGCTTTTGTCCCCCTCCCCTTTGAGAAATCCAGCTGCTCACCCAGTTGCCAGTCCTCTCCACACGCGCATCTCAGTACCTCTGCCTCCTGCAGCTCCTCTGAGTCTCAGTGTGCTTTTATCTTTCCTTCTAGTTGTAGAATTTCCACTCAGCCAGCCTTCCTGTGGTTCTGGATGATGTCCATTTTGTCTTTTAGTTGTAGTTTTGACATTGTTGTGCGAGGCAGCAGTTGAGTTGTTTACCTATGCCGCCATCTTGGGTTTTTCCCCCAATAAAAATGTATTTTTAAAAAAGATACTCATCACATTTCTAATCGCATGTTTAATGTCTCTTTTCCATTATTTAAGCTTCAAAAAGGTAGAAACATAATCTTGTTTCTTTAAGTGTTCCTAGCACCAAGGACCGTGCCTCACATGTAATAATTATTTGTTGAAAGAAAATGAATGAATAAGGATAACTTCCTTTTTCTGGGTAACTCTTATTCACTTATCAAGGACCAAGCCCATATGTTATATATTCTCCAGGTTGGCTTACAGTCAAATCTAATACATCTTTGGATCCCTAGAGCCTAGTTTGGGACTTGGTACATAATTTATATCTCATAGATATTTGTCAAATAATAATAAACTCTTGGCCATGTGTTGATAATTGTTGAAACTGAGTGATGGGTGGGTATATGAGTAGGGTTCATTACATTGTTCTTTCTCCTTTTATCTATATTTTTAAATTTTCTATAATAAAAAGTGAAAACATTTATATTCACCTAAAGTTAAGCAAAAGTGTAGTCAAAGATGATGAGGTTTCTGGCTGAAGCATACCAGTAGATGGTGGTGTGGTTCACTGGGTGGATGAAGTAGGGCTTCATCCAGATTTGAATGTACATGCATATGGACTAGCATGGTCAGAGACCTTTTTCACCCCAGTGAAAGTTCTTCAAAGGTCAATAACAGGGATGAAAGAATAAATTTTAATTTCAATACCTTTAGTTTTAATTACTTGGGGGTCTCTGCAGTCAGCTCAGCAATAGTTAACATCTACAATATTTTAAAATCTCTGCTTTAAATAATGAGCTATGAGAGGATTTCTGGGTGATATATGTCCCCCTCATGATCTTCATTGGCTGCTGGGGCACTGATCTGACTGACCACTGGAAAATGTCCTGCTATCTAGGGAGTCTGCAGTAAATACTGTGCCCTACCAGTGCTTCCTTCACACTTTTTTTTAATGTTTTTTTCTTTTTATTAATTTTTATTAATTTTTTATATACATCTCCCCATTGCCCCCCCTCCCTCCCAGGCATACCCCAACCACCCAGTGTCTGTGATCATTGGTTATGCTTATATGCATGCATACAAGTCCTTTGATTGATCACTTATCTACCTCACCCAACTTTAATCTTTCTGCTGTAATTTCACAGTCTGTTTGATGCTTTATGATTTTTGTCACCCTGAGAATTATCAGTCTACTCCCTTTCTGTGCTCCTGATTCTATTATATTCACCAGTTTATTCTGTTCATCAAATTTTTAATTCACTTAATTTTTAGATTCACTTGTTGATAGATATGTATTTATTTTTCATAATTTTTTGGCTTTTACCTTTTTCTTCTTCCTCTTCTAAAAGAGTG
>PVJN01001441.1:22960-141983 GCA_004026805.1 Lasiurus borealis
TATAATACTGGTTTGGAGTTGATGAACTCCTTTAGCTTTTTCTTCTCTGTGAAGCTCTTTATCTGCCCTTCAATTCTGAATGATAGCTTTGCTGGATAGATTATTCTTGGTTGTAGGTTCTTGCTATTCATCACATTGAATATTTCTTGCCACTCCCGTCTGGCCTGCATCGTTTCTGTTGAGAAATCAGCTGACAGTCGTATGAGTGCTCCCTTGTAGGTAATGAACTGTTTTTCTCTTGCTGCTTTTAATATTCTCTCTTTGTCTTTTGCTCTTGGTATTTTAATTATGATGTGTCTTGGAGTGGTCCTCTTTGGATTCCTTTTATATGGGGTTCTGTGTGCTTCCTGGACTTGTAAGTCTATTTTTTAGCAGATGTGGGAAGTTTTCAGTCATTATTTCTTTAAATAGGTTTTCAGTATCTTGCTCACTCTCTTCTTCTGGCACCCCCACAATTCTGATGTTGGTATGCTTGAAGCTGTCCCAGAGGCTCCTTACATTATCTTCACATTTTTTGGATTCTTTTCTCTTCTTGCTTTCCAGTTGAATGTTTTCTGCTTCTTTATATTTCAATTTTTTTACTTGATTCTTGCCATCCTCTAGTCTGCTGTTAGGACTCTGTATAATATTTTTTATTTCAGTCAGTGTCTCTAGTATGTCCTTTTTCATCTCCTCTTGGGTCTCACTAAAATTATCCAACTTTTTTAGCATATTTTTGAAAAACCTTATAAGCATGGTTTTTAACTCTATATCCAGTTGTTTTTTTCCCTCCATTTCTTTTGTTTGTAATCCCTTCCCTTGTCTTGGCATTTTTACTATGCCAGGGAAACTTCTGTGTTGGATTCAGCCTTATGATACCAGACTTGCAAAACTGAAGAAGCCTCTATTGAGCTTGGAATGGATGGAGTCTCAGGGTTTAAGGGACTGCCTTGCCTTCCAGTTGGCCCCGCCCTCCATGGCCCCTGAGTCTCACGTGACTGGCTAATCTCTGGAGTGTTCCTTGTGCCTGAGTGCCCGCAGTGCCTGTAGACTGCTGCCCCTCTGGCTCCCCTGCGCACCAGAATCACATGAGACTTGGTCCCCAGGGTTTCGCCCAAAACAGGGGCTTAATGGAGTCAGAAGTGGCACAGTTGGGTCTGTCTCCTGCTCACTCTCAAAAGCCATCGGCACAATCAGCTATCTGTGCTCCGTGCAGTGCCATGTGTGCCACCACCAGTCCTCTGATCTTTTGTGACTCCCCTAAATTTCGGTGCACCTCTCCCTTTTCACAGTCCAAACACACCCCGTATGAGTTTCGGCTGGATCTGGGGTTTAGTGTTGTAAGATAAGGGGTTCAATGCCTTTGAGAGTCTCCGCACAACAATTTCAAAACTACAACTAAAAGACAGAAAGGACATCATCCAGAACCACAGGAAAGCTGGCTGAGTGGAAGTTCTACAACTAGAGGGAAAGAGAGGGGCTCACAGAGACCCAGAGGAGCTGCAAAAAGCTGAGGTACTGAGACGTGCGCACTGAGAGAGCGGGTGCCGGAGAACCTGGCTGGCTTTCTCTGGCAGGAGGGAAACGGAGACAACAAGTGGTGACATCCAGAGGAAGAGATGTATGTGAAAGACTGTAAGGGTCAAAACGCTTGCCGCTCAATGGAAGGCTCCAAGAGACGTTCTCATGCAAACAGCAAAGGGTTTATTCACCAAGCATGCTGGGGCTCACAACGCACTCTGAAAGCAGAGCAGAGGCTGAGAGCCCCGAACCAAGTTACAGGGTATTTTTATAGTATTTCGATAACAGGATGCGGCTGGCAGTTATTCGTTATCTCTGGGTTAATCTCTTGATACATCTGGGCCTTTTCTCCTTCCGCAATTTGGCTACAGGCTGTCTTCACCACACACACTAACAAGCTGCACCTGGGTTACACTAACAACCTGCACCTGGGTTACAGCACTCTGGAAATTTCCACTCTATTCTTAACTTTGAGAATTTTTAACTCTTCAAAGACAATATTCTCACAAACACATTACATAGCATACTTATATCGAAGCATTATCTTTACAGACACAGCTCTAGGGCAATGGAGACTAAGGAGAAAATAAACAAATGGGACTACATCAAAATAAAAAGCTTCTCCACAGCAAAAGAAACCTACAAAAACAACAAGAAAGCCCACATATTTTCCAATGATATTTCTGATAAAAGTTTAATCTCCAAAATTTACAGCGAACTCATACAACTTAACAAAAGGAAGATAAACAACCCAATAAAAAAAATGGGTAAAGGAACTAAATAGACACTTATAAAAAGAGGACATACAGAAGGCCTAGAGACATATGAAAACATGCTCAAAGTCATTAATTATCTGAGAGATGCAAATCAAAACAATGAGATACCACCTCACACCTGTCAGAATGGCTATCATCAGCAAATCAACAAACAATAAGTGCTGGAGAGGATGTGGAGAAAATGGAATCCTCCTGCACTGCTGTTAGGAATGCAGATTGGTGCAGCCACTGTGGAAGACAGTATGCAGTTTCCTCAAAAAGTTAAAAATGAAAGTGCCATTTGACCCAGTGATCCCACTTCTAGGAATATATCCCAAGAATCCAGAAACACCAGTCAGAAAGGATATATGCTCCCCTATGTTCATAGCTGCACAATTGACAATAGCTAAGATTTGGAAACAGCCTAAATGCCCATCATCAGACGAGTGGATTTAAAAACTGTGGATATTTATACAATGGTATACTATGCCACTGTAAAAAAAGAAGAAACTTTTACTATTTGCAATAGCATGGATGAAACTGGGGTGCATTATGCTAAGCAAAATAAGCCAGTCGGAGAAAGATAAATATAACATGATCTCCCTCATATGTGGGATATAATGATCAACATAATTTGATGAACAAGAACAAATCCAGAGACAAATGATACTGGAGGGGTGGGGTTAGAGAGCAACCAATGGACACAGAAACTAGGGCAGTGGGGACTTGCACAGGGTGGGAATGGCTGGGGGGTGGGGGAAGTGGGGTTAGGTGAGAAAAAAAGAGATATATGTAAAATTTTAGACAATAAATAATTTTTTAAAAAGTAAAGTAAGGTATTTTTAGGTTATCTTGGAAGGTAGGAAAGAAGGAAGGAAGGAAGGAAGGAAGGAAGGAAGGAAGGGAAGAGAGAAAGGAGAGAGGGAGGGCGGGAGGGAAAGAAGGAAGAAAGGGAGGGAAGGAGAGAAGGAAGAAAGAGAGGGAGGGAGGAAGGAAGGAAGGAAGGAAGGAAGGAAGGAAGGAAGGAAGGAAGGAAGGAAGGAAGGAAGGAAGGAAAGAAGAAAGGAAGAAAGAAAGAAAGAAAGAAAGAAAGAAAGAAAGAAAGAAAGAAAGAAAGAAAGAAAAAGAAAAAAGGCAGTTACTAAGCTGTCTGCCCCATGCAGTAGCAAGGAGACTCACCATGTCCCTGTACCTGCCACCCACTGAGGGCTGACACTTGCAGAGCGTGCACTCAGATGGGCACACTATTCTTTACATGTGTCAGTCCCATTTTGCACCACAACCCTTTGGGGGAGTCGTGCTATTATTATAACCACATAGGAGAAATGAGGAGACTGAGGCACAAAGAGGTTTGGCAAGAAACTCAACTTCACAGAGCTCCCCCAACCCCACTAGCCCTATCTCCTGAAGACTGTCCCTGCCACATGCTAGCTTGGCTGCTTTCCCCTGGCCACAGGGAAGGAGTCCTTCCCAGTACCAATCAGACCAGCAGCACGTTCAGTCACATTGTCAGTTACAGAATTCTCTGTATGACAGATGCATGCAGACCTCACATCTGCATCTCTCAGACCAGCAGCATATTCAGTCACACTGTCAGTTACAGAATTCTCTGTATGACAGATACATGCAGACCCCAACAGCTGCTTGTACTCATTCTCCAGAAAGCTCCCTGCACCAAGTGCTGAGAAGAACAGTGGGCCCTGCAGAATCTAATGTCTGTGGCCTGCAGCTGAAAGTGCCATGGTTTCAGCCACTTTCACACATGTGTGTCAGGACTAATCTGGGCTGTTTCAGTGTGTGTGCTGGACCAGGGGAGGGAGTACTGAATGCTGACTGAGACCATCAGTAACTGTGCAGCTTTGGAAAAACTTCAGTCTCATGGTCTCATCTCCTGCCAATGAATAACGTGATGGGTCAGGCTGCTGCTGGCTCCTCTTGAGGCCTCTATGCTCTAGTGGGGTGGGCACAATAGCTGGATTAGCAATCTGTCCACTGAGGTTAGCTTTGGAGAAACTTCTGAACGCCTATGTCTAGGCCCTGCCTGCAGAGACAGTAGATTCATCAAGCCCAGCATCAGTACTTCTTTTTTTCTGCAACTCAACATGGGGCTCCAATAAGGAATGAGGAGGCAGGTTCAAGAACCAAGACTCTGGAGTGTTCTCAAACTTGAATATTCATCAAAAACACCTGAAGGCGATTCCCACCCCAAACTTTCTAATTCAGTGGGTGAGAGCTGAGGCATTTCTAGTCAGTTCCCAGGAAAGGCCGATACAGAAACTTGTAATGTAGATGGTTTTCCATCTTTTCAAATTTTCCAATTTTGGGACTGTTTTACAAAGAAACAATGCAGTAGAACAGTCATCATATATATAATTTATAAATAAAAAAATAAAAAGCAAACATATATCAGGGCTCACTGATGAGACAGCCAAGTGCATACACACCAGGATCCTCACATGAGAGGCCCCAGAACCCCTTGGCAGCTGCTGAATAAATTCAGAGTCCTAGCCATCGGCCTCATTAGGATTTGGGACTCAAATAAATTTATACTTTACACTCACATCTTAGGATATTCTGGTCAGGGAGCTATTGATTCCACTACGGACCTCCCTCAGAAAAGGTCTTATTTTTCTTTCTCTGTACTTAAAAATAGCCGTATTCTCTCACTTAAATGCCACAGATCTTCCTGGAAATGAATATTTAGGTGAGTGCAAGGAAGGGAACAAACATATCAGTATTCTGCATGTCTTTCTATCTTCCCTTCTCCTGAAACTCCCCATTTCCCCAGGCTTCCCCATTTTCCACTGAGTGGGGCTCTGTTCATCACACCATGGTGAAGCCTACTGCTGCCCTCTAATGGCCACTCTGCCCAGCAGACACTCTGCAGATAATTTCTCCCCTTCAAGGAACATTTTCCAAATGGCCTGTTAGTCAGGACAGGGCAGGATGAGCAAACAGGTCAATCAGAAGTGATATCCAGATGAAGAGATATATGTGAAAGACAATATTCTCACAAACACATTCATTCATTCAACAGAAATTTTGAAAAGATTTGGAACAGTGTATTAGGCATTGTTCAAGTTCCTAATATAAAATAACACAAAAATTCCTGGTCCCACAACGCTAACAGCCAATGGGATAAGTTAACAATGAAGTGAATTTTCCTTGCTCTTCTATGGAGTGAACTGCTGTGGAGGAAGACGTGGACAAGAAGTAGTGAGGAAAGGGCTCACAAACAGGGAGAACATGAACATTTACTGGCCAGCTATTAATTGAATTACTGGGTATTCTCTATAGATTACTCCTCTTCATCTTCATTCTCTCATTGTACCCTTCCTTTTATTGTAATAGCCAGCCAGTCCTATGTGTAAAGAAACTGAAGCCCAAAACATTAGGAAACTTGGCTCAGGTGTTAATTAATAGCTGCATGCACTGAACTTCTTAACTGGTTGTAAGAACAAATTCCAGGGTGGACTGCTCATTCCTGCCCCTTCTTACCACTCACACACCTTCCCTGGGATTTGCAATGCTGCCTGCAATCTACCAGCTCATCTTCACATTAGTACTCCCCAATCCTCATTCTCTGAAATGTGTTTCTTTCTGCTTATTCCATGATGCAGTTTCTTTCTACAATGCAAGGACCTAGTGACCGTTAACCTCTGCTAATCACACAATTAATTTACTTAAATTATAGCCCTACAGTCAAATTGTTACAGAAAACTGAAGAAAAACCAAGCAATGTTTTTTTAAAAAGTGGAGTTACACAGCTTTATTACTCCAGCAGACTCAGAGGAGTCCCTGAGCAGACTCTGAGCAAAGCAATCTGGTGAAAGCTTTTCCTTTGTATCTTTTTGGCTTCTTTGTCCCCTAAAAGGGGATTCCAATCCCCTTTGCTTATCTATGCTTAGCAGATATCTCTCAGGAAGCCTGTAGCCTTGAGAGTACAACACAGTTCAGTAGCTTTGATAACAGATAACTAAAAGACACCTGGCATGGGGGTAGCTAGGGATGGCAGCAGAGTGGCTTGCAAGGTCAGACAGTTAAGCTTATTTTCCTTATCATTAGAGCAAGCATGGTTACAGAAGTCAATAGCAGAATTAATTTACAGAACAAAGAACCTTCTGTCTAGTGGAAATTTCAAACAGCCATTTTTTACAAAATAGAGGTTATTATGCTTCATTCCTCACTGGTTTTACATACGTGAGTCAAATCATTGACTCTTGTAAGCCATTATTGGAGATGGGGTTTATTGGCCCCGGATGTTACAATTAACAGGGATGACAACTGTTCTTAGCTGCTTCGTGCTGATAAAGGATGACAACCAAGGGGTTAGCATCCCATTTCTTCCTCTTGGAGGGGACTGTAGGAAATTCTTCTGGTTTGTAGGACTATTTGAGGTTTAAAGGCATCTAGGCAAGATGACATAAGGTGAGTTAAGAAATTTAGAAAACATGGTCCTAAGGTTACAGCTATGGATAGCATTAACAGGGGTCCTGTTGATGGGAAAAGCCATTTCCAGACCTCCCCCAAGCAGCCCAGGATTGGATAGCTCCTGTCTTCTTTTTGTTGCTCTTTCTATTAGATTTTTGGCCTTATCTTTGACAATGCCTGACTGGTTGGCATAGAAGCAGCACTCTTTTCCTAAGAAGAGAGATTCCACCTTTCTCTGCTGTTAGTAAATCTAATCATCTTCTATTCTGGCTAAGGAATCAACTTAATCCTTCAAGACAATTAGGGTCTCAGCTACATTCTCTATGTCTTTTGAAAATTCTTCGGTCAAAACTTGATAAGAGGAGACAGTGAACTATTTCCCCTACCCGGCTCCTATGCCACCCGCAATTCCAAGTGCTATTAGAATCACTTGAACAGCCCTTTTACATCTAGTTACTGCTTAAAGAGAGGTTTCAAGGGAGTGGTTGTTGGGTATAATAGGCATATCTGAGGTTAGATAGGGAGGAGTGCACATTCCCCTCCAGTCTGCAGGCAGGCAGGGGTAAGCAATGGTCCCACACACGTAGAATGTTCCTATATGGGGGGAATCAGGGGTTGGTGGTGTTTTCAGCCTTGGAAGTGAAGTTACAGATAATCTGGAAGGCAACTTGTTGGATGTTGGCTCTGAGTACTGCTGAAACAAATAGGAACAACATTAGTTAGCTGCACATTGGCCATGACAGGTCCTATTATTTCTTCCACTAAGTTCCCTGGTTTAGTTATATTTACCAGGGTAGCCATTAATAGTAGTGATCCTAGGGAAAGATATAACCAGCAATCCCTAGCCAAATGAGGTTTGGTAATATTGAGGAAGTGGTGGGTTGAATCAAGGAGCTGATAGAATCTGGGGTCCAAGTCATATTGCTTCTGTGGCTAAGTTCTTAGTCTGAGTACCAGTATTTTGGATGCTTCCTGTCATTGTTTAATTGTTTCTAGTTCCTGGGTCAGTCAACAAAACTTTGGTCCCCCGAAATAAACTGATGTACTGCTTGAGAGTTCCCTGAAAATGGTTGTGAAGCTTACCTGCCCAATAGACCAGTCTTTCCATATACAGAGCTTTATTCCATTGTAGCAATAGCTTCCCTGACAAGAGGAAAGACTTACAATATTGTCATCTTGGGTCCTGGTTAAGCAGAGGCAGGATAGATATGTAGTTGTAAGGGAGAATAAGAACATACAAACTATGATTAAGGAAGTATGCTATTTCTCCTGTTCCTGTTCAGTGGGGGTCCACAGCAATGGACCACTAGAATGAAAGTTGTATTATAACTATTCCTGCAAGACAAATGTAGCCAAGGATGACATGACAATGGAGTAATCCAGCAATTCATAATGAGGCTTTCGTTTCCTTGCTGAGGTGCAGCCAGAGGGGATTTTCAAGATCTGGGGCCACCTTCCACTCAGACTGATTGCTGTTTGGCTGATGAGCTGCCTTCACACAGGAGTGATGGATCCAGGTGCTCAATCCTGCAACTTTGAGAGCTGTGGGTGGGGTTAATATGACTGGATAGGGTCCCTTCCAGGTAGATTTTGGAGTTCCTTTTTCCAATCCTTTACCCAAACCTGGTCTTCAGGTTTATAAGGATGTACAGCTGTTCCTAGAGAGATGGATAACTGATCAGTAACCCATCTGTGTACTTCAAAGACAGTTTTTTCCAAGTCCTTGTAGTTGCTTCTGGATTTCCAAGTTCCCTATTTCCCCCAAATCTCCCTTTGGCTGAATTAAGGGAAAGTGTCTGCCATATAGAATTTCAAAGGGATAGAAACCTGTCCTGGCCCTAGGGGCACAGTGTACCCACAGGAGTACAAAAAGCAAGATATTTGTCCAAGGTAAGGTTGTGTCTTGGCATAGCTTAGCCATAGCCTGCTTGAGAGTCCAATTCATGCACTCTACTTTCCTTAAACTCTGAGGCCTGTAAGCTGTATTAGTTCCATTTAATTCCTAAAGTCTAGCTAGTTGTTGTATTATTTCTGCTACAAAGGCTAGACCATTATCGGCCCCTATGGTGAGAGGCATTCCACATTGCAGAATTATGTCCTTCAGTAATAAGGGATAAGTAGATGGTTTACATGTGACTTCTCTTGTCTTTTTCGTATGAGTGGAATATGCCTTGAACCATCCTGGAAAGGTGCAAATAAAGACTAGCAGGTATTTATTTACTCTTCTAGGTCCTATTTTCATAAAATCTACTTCTAAGTCTTCAAAGGGAGCTTGGCCACAGCGCAGAACTCCTATTGGTATTACAGAACCCTGTTTGGTGTTGTTCTGCACACAGAGGAAGTAATGTTGAGAGACCAGGGCACACAAGGAGGGAAGATGGGCAATTAGGTTGTATCTGCATAACAAAGCTTCTAGGGCAGTCTTCCCTAAATGAGCAAGTTCATACTGCTGGAGGACTACCTTATAGGCAACTGTTCTGATCTGGGAGTATTCATCAACCTTCCTTCCTTCTCTTGCCCCCTTCTTCTGGGTCCATTCTTCCTCCTGAGGAATGTATTTTCATAAGTTCAGGTAATTCAGAAGCCAAGATGATCTGTGACGGTGCCACTTATTCTTTAGCAGCCAGCCTGGCTGTGATGTCAGCCTGTTGATTTCCTTCTGACACTGAGTCTTTCTCTTTCTGGTGACCTTTGCAATGAATAATGGTTATTTCCTTGGGCTTCTAGACTGCCTATAGTAACTTTAAAATCTCATTCTGATTTTTTATTCCTTTCCCTCTGGCAATCAGGTGCTCCCTTTCCTTGTATATATCCCCAAGGGTATGTAGGGTGGGGAAGGCATAGTTCGAATCAGTGTGGATGTTGGCACGCTTATCCTTACTGAGTTCAAAGGCTCTGCCCTTTGTGCTGACCATCCTTCAGGAAGGCCTGTGCCTCAGTTATCTCAAAGATTGATACCACTGCATATCAGACTTGTCTTTTTTCTTTCATCTAAGAAGCTACTGCCATCTATGAACAATACTAAATGTGGGTCCTATAGGATCTTGTCTATTAGATCTGGTCAGCTGGAGTAAACCTCCTCTAGGACTTCTAGGCAATCATACTCAGGAGTTTCCTCAGCAACAGGTAAAATGCTGGCAGGATTAACAGTTCTCACTGTTTCTAATCTTACCCACAGGATTTTTTTTAAATATATTTTATTGATTTTTTACAGAGAGGAAGGGAGAGAGATAGAAAGTCAGAAACATCGATGGGCGAGAGACATCTATCAGCCACCTCCTGCACTCCCCACTGTGGAGATGTGCCCGCAAGGAAGGTACATGCCCCTAACCGGAATCGAACCTGGGACCTTTCAGTCTGCAAGCTGAGGCTCTATCCACTGAGCCAAACCGGTCTCGGCTTACCCACAGATTTTTATGTAGGAGCCCTTGTACTGAATCATTCGAGCATGAGTTAGCCAGTGTTGCCCCCTTTTTTTCCATTAGGATGACAACAGCATGGGCTACTTTTACATTTAAGTTTTGTCCTAAGGTAAGCTTATCCACTTCTTTGACTAATAATGCCATGGCTGCAAGGGCCCAGAGACATAGGGGCCACTCAGTGTCAACTGTGTCAATCTACTTGGAAAGATAAGCTACTGATCTTTGCCAGGTTCCAAACGTCTGAGTTAGAACTCCTAGGGCTATCCCACTGTTCTCGTGAACAAAGAGGTTAAAGTCCATGTCACATCTTGTAGCCCTAGTGGTTGGGCCTTGGTAAAGCTTTGCCTTAATAGTGATGAAGACATTTTCCTGCTTGGGACCCCAGTTGATGGGTGCCTTCTCTTTCCCTTTCAAAGCTTCATAGAAGAGCTTAGCTAGTTCTGAAAATCCTGGGATCCAAATCCGAAAGAGCGCTGTTGCTCCCAGGAATTCCCTAATCTGTTGCCAGGTGCTAGGGCCTGGGATAGCACATACTGCCTGCTTACTTTCAGTCAGTAGCCTTCGTTTCCCTCAGGTGATTTAGAAATCTAGATACTTGACTTCTTTCTGATAAATCTATGCTCAGTAACCTGTTTCAGTTAATAGTCTCAGAAGGGCTCATGTTCCTTCCTAGCACTGAGCTCGCATGGAGCTAGCCAGTAGGAGGTCTTCTAAATATTGGAATAGAATACACCCAAAAATCCTGTCCTGTGTCTGCGGGGGTCTGAAAGCTACTGCTGAATCGCTCACTGAACAGCTGTGGACCCAGAACACCGCTCTGTAATCGGAGCAGACACCGACTCAGACGAGATCACGGAAAGGTCAGATTTAGCCTGGGATAAGGTGAGGTTTCCTGTCCCACAGAACAGAGACGCGCATACTGTGGGAACCGGGCTGCGGGAAAGCTGCCTCTAGAGAGGTCTGTGGATGTGGGGCAGGGCGTGATCCCTAAGTGTGGAGGCAAACTCTCCAAGCTGTTGACAGAGGGGAGCTCTGAAAAACGAATCATTTTGATCTGAGCAGAGGGACAGCCTGGGAGTTATTACAGTGTCCTGGCTGCAAAATCCCCACAAACTGGTTTTGAGAACCACAGAGTAGCAGGATCTGAGCACAGCCTAGAGGTCCAGTGCTTTGTCTCAGAGGTCAATTCTGAAACACTGACACCCAGTGGATGACTCACAAATTGACTCTCGCATAACCACAAAAGAATAAAGAGATTAAAACACACCTCAGCAGTGGAACACAGAGAACTGCAATACCATCCCTACTGGGAAACAGAAGTGCCAAGCAGAACAATAGCAGAAGTGAATGACCATTCTATTTTTTTTTTCTTTTTTTCTTTTTATTTTTTTTAATTTTTAATTTATTTTTTTTTCATTTTTGCATATTTTAATTAAAAAACATTTTTTCTTCCTCCTCAATTGATTTTACCTTTTTAATTATTATATTTTTGTTTTCAACTAGTATTAGTACTACTAGTATTTTACCATTTTGGAAAAAAAAAACAAGTGTCATTTTGTTTTCCCTTTATTTTACTTCGGGATTAGAGTTCTACATTCTATTTTCATCTTTCCTTTAGCATAATTTTACTCTATCTCAACTCTACCTTTATGCCAACACTTTCCTCCTAACTTTCCCCATTTTTGTTGTCTTGTTTTCTCTTTCCCTTTTCCAACTTTAGATTCTCCTTTATTCTTTCTCTTTACCTGGTTAAAATTTCACCTCACTTATATATCTAATTTCCAATCCCCTACTCCAAGTCCATACAAACCTCTCTCTTATTGACTTCACTATCCAAAAAGTTGTCATTTTCTCTATGACCTTTTGTTGCTCTTCACCTGAACAGTCATTATATCAATTTTTTGTCTACTTGCTTTATTTTGCTTTTTGTTTGCATTGTTTTGGTTTGTTTTCTACCTCTCTTTTCCCTTACCTCCCTCCATACCAGTTGTTATTTGTAGTTTGTATTAATCTCCAGGTACTGGTTGCCGGCATTTCTTGGGATTAGTGACTGTTCTATTGGCGTTTTCTCTTGACATCTATATTTTGTTCCCCTTTTCTCTCTTATCCTCTTTATTTTCTTTCTGACTTCTTCCTCTTCCTCATTTCTTCTCCTCCTTCTCCTTTTTATTTTGTTTGTTTGTTTGTTTATTTTCTCCCTCTCCCAATGTGATTTTGGCATTTATTTCTTTTCTTTTTTCCTCATTTTCCTCTTCTTCTTTCTCGACTAACCCCTAATTTGTCTCTCATTGGTGGTCACATTATTTGTGATTAGTAACATCCTGAATATATTTCTACTCAGTGCCTTGTGTGCTGTACCTGCTCGTGTTGTAGTTTGTGCCTTTCAATCAACGTAGAAGAGAGAACTACATAACCAGACAACCGGAGAAGAAAGACCATGGGCAGAAAAAGAAACAGCCCACATAAAACAGAAAGGCAGGTTTCACCAGAAAAGGAAGTAAATGAAATAGAAGCAGAAATAAGCCTGACAGAGAAAGAGTTCAGAGAAATGATCATAAGGTGGATGACAAGAAAGGAAGACAAATTCGACAATATGAGTAAGAGCCAAGAGGAAATGAAGAAGAAGCAAGAAGAAATGCAGAAGAACCTAGAGGAGGTGCAGAATAATCAAGAAGAAATGAAAAATGACATTACTGCTATAAAGAACTCAATAGAAAGCATCAAAAGTAGACTAGAAGAAGCAGAGGACCGCAACAGTGAGCTACAAGACACGGTAGGAAAAAATACCAAGTACAGCAGCTTCTAGAAAAAAAAAAAAAGTTAAAAAGCAAGAGGAGAGCCTAAGAGAACTTTGGGATAACATGAAACAAAACAACATCCACATAATTGGGGTTCCGGAAAGAGTGGAAACTGAACAAGGATTAGAGAACATGTTTGAAGAAATAATGACAGAAAATTTCCCCATATAGGAAAGAAAAAACCCACACAAATTTAAGAAGCTCACAGACTCCCAAGCAAATTGAACCCGAACAAACCGACACCAAGGCACATTATAATTAAATTGGCAAACACCGATGACAAAGTAAGAATCTTAAAAGCAGCCAGAGAGAAACAGAAATTTACCTACAAAGGAACCCCCATCAGACTTGCTACCGACTTCTCAACAAAAACTCATCAGGCCAGAAGGGAATGGAATGGAATATAGAAAGTCATACAAAGGAAGGGTCTGAATCCAAGAATACTGTACCCTGCAAGACTCTCAATCAAAACTGAAGGTGAAATCAAAAGCTTCACAGACAAAAAGAACTAAGGGAATATATTACCACCAAACCAGCAATGCAAGAAATGTTAAAGGGTCTGCTGTAATAAAAAGAAAGAGGAAGTGAAGAAGGAACTCAGGGGTAAGGACTAAAAATGGCAACAGATAAGTACTTATCAATAATAACTTTAAATGTAAATAGATTAAATGCTCCAATCAAAAGACATAGGATAACCGATTGGATAAGAAAACATTATCCATATATCTGCCATCTGCAAGAAACCCACCTCAGGAAAAGAGATGCACACAGATTGAGGGTGAAGGGATGGAAGATGGTATTTCAGGCAAATGGAAATGAAAAAAAAAAGCTGGGGTTGCAATAGTTATATCTGACAAATTAGATTTCAAAGTGAAGGAAATAACAAGAGATAAAGAAGGCCACTTCATAATACTAAAGGGAACAATCCAACAAGAAGAAATAACTCTGGCAAACATATACACACCCAATATAGGAGCACCTAAATACATAAAAATACTCCTGGAGGATATTAAGGGAGAGATTGACAGCAATACAATCATAGTAGGAGACTTTAATACCCCACAGTCACCATTGGACAAATCCTTTAAACAAAAAATCATCCAAGAAACATCAATCCTAAATGACTCATTACACCAGATGGAATTAATTGACATCTTCTGAACATTTCACCCCAAAGCCACAGAATATACATTCTTCTCTAGTGCACATGGGTCAGTTTCAAAGATAGATCATCTGTTCGGTCATAAGAATAGTCTCTTCAAATTCAAGAAGATAGAAATCATATCAAGCATTTTCTCAGACCACAGTGGCATAAAACTGGAAATCAACTATAATAAAAATAATAGAATGAAATCAAACACTTGGAGACTAAACAGCATGCTATTAAACAACGAATGAGTAACCAAAGAGATCAAGGAAGAAATAAAAAACATCATGGCAACAAATGACAATGACAACACAAAAATACAAAATTTATGGGACACAGTGAAAGCAGTGTTGAGAGGGAAGTTCCTAGCCCTACAAGCCTACTGCAAAAAAACAGGAAACAACAGTATTAAATTACCTAACCCTTTAACTCAAAGAGCTAGAAAAAGAGCAACAAGAAAAGCCCAGTGTAAACAGGAGAAATGAAATAGTAAAGATCAGAGCGGAGATAAGCAACATGGAGACCAAAGAAACAATTCAAAACATCAACAAAACAAAGAGCTGGTTCTTTGAAAAGATAAACAAGATTGATGGACCTCTAGCAGGCTCACCAAGAATCAAAGAGAGAAGACCCAAATAAACAAAATCAGAAATGAAAGAGGAGAAATAACAACAGACCCTGTGGAAATACAAAGGATTGTTAAAAAGTACTATGAACAACTCTATTCCAACAAATCGGAAAACCTGCAAGAAATGGACATATTCCTAGAAAAATATAACCTTCCAAAACTCAATGAGGAGGAAGCCAAACATCTCAATAGTCCAATAACTATGGAAGAAATTGAAGCAGTCATCAAAAAGCTTCCAGCATATAAAAGCCTGGGACCAGATGGCTACACAGGAGAGTTTTACCAAACATTAGAGGAAGAATTAAAACCTATCCTCCTCAGACTATTCAAAAACATTCAAGAAGAAGGAAGACTTCCAAACAACTTCTATAAAGCCAGCATCACCCTAATACCAAAACCAGATAAAGACTACACAATGAAAGATAATTATAGGGCAATATCTCTCATGAACTTAGATGCCAAAATCCTCAACAAAATTCTAGCAAATCAAATCCAGCAGCAAATCAGAAAGATCATACACTATGACCTAGTAGGATTCATCCCAGGAATGCAGGGATGGTACAATATCCGCAAATCAATAAACGTGATACATCACATAAACAAATTGAGAGATAAAAATCACATACTCATATCAATTGATGCAGAAAAAGCATTTGACAAAATGCAACACCCTTTCTTGATAAAAATTCTCAGCAAAGTGGGAATAGAAGAATCATACCTCAACATCATAAAAGCCATATATGATAAAGCCACAGCTAACATCATACTCAATGGGCAAAAACTAAAACCATTTCCCCTAAGAACAGGAACAAGACAGGGATGCCCACTCTCACCTCTCCTGTTTGACATAGTACTAGAAGTATTAGCCATTGCAATTAGACAAGAAGAAGAAATAAAAGGCATCCAAAATGGAAAAGAAGAAGTAAAGCTGTCCTTATTTGCAGATGACATGATATTGTACCTAAAAAACCCAAAGGACTCCATTCCAAAACTAATTGACTTAATTAATGAATTCGGCAATGTAGCAGGATACAAAATTAATGTCAAGAAATCTGTGGCATTTCTATACACTAATAGTGAAATTACAGAAAGAGAGACTAAAAAAGCAATCCCATTTACCATTGCACCAAAAAAAATTAAGATACCTAGGAATAAACCTAACTAAAAAGGTAAAAGATCTATATATAGAAAACTACAGAACACTGAAAAAAGAGATAGAGGAAGATGCTAACAGATGGAGGAGCATACCATGCTCATGAATTGGGAGAATCAACATCATTAAAATGTCCATACTGCACAAAGCAATCTATAGACTCAATGCACTACCCATTAAATTACTAATGACATATTTTACAGAGCTAGAAAGAACTCTCAAAAGATTCATCTGGAACAAAATATATCCCGAATAGCCACAGCAATTCTGAGAAAGAAGAATAAGGTAGCTGGGATCTCAATACCAGATTTCAAGCTATATCACAAAGCAACTGTTCTCAAAACAGCCTGGTGCTGGCACAAGAACAGACATATAGACCAATGGGATAGAATAGAGAATCCAGATATCCACCAAACCACTATGCTCAACTAATATTTGACAAAGGAGGCATGAACATACAATGGGGTCAAGATAGCCTCTTCAACAAATGGTGTTGGGAAAATTGGACAGATACATGCAAAAAAATGAAACTGGACCACCAACTTACACCAAATACAAAAATAAACTCAAAATGGATACAGGACTTGAACATTAGAAGGAAAACCATAAAAATATTAGAGGAATCCACAGGCAGCACAATCTCAGATATATGCCAAAAGAACTTCTTCACTGATACTGCTCCAAAGGCAATGGAAGCTAAAGAAAAAATAAACAAATGGGACTACATCAAAATAAAAAGCTTTTGCACAGCAAAAGAAACCATCAACAAAACAACAAGAAAGACCACTGTATAGGAGAACATATTTGCAATGTTATCACTGATAAAGTTTTAATCTCCAAAATCTACAGCCAACTTATACAACTTAATAAAAGGAAGATAAACGATCCAATAAAAAAATGGGCAACAGACCTATATAGAACCTTTTCGAAAGATGACAGAAGGAAGGCCAAGAGACACATGAAAACATGTTCAAAGTCACTAAGTATCTGAGAGATGCAAATCAAAACCACAATGTGATACCATCTTACACCTGTCAGAATGGCAATCATCAACAAATCAACAAACGACAAGTGTTGGCGAGGATGTGGAGAAAAAGGAACCCTTGTGCACTGTTGATGGGAATGCAGACTGGTGCAGCCACTGTGGATTACAGTATGGAGTTTTCTTAATAAACTAAAAATAGATCTCCCATTTGATCCAGCAATCCCACTCTTAGAAATTTATTCTAAGAAATTACAAACACCAATCAGAAAGGGTTTATGCACCCCTATGTTCATAGTAGTACAATTCACAATAGCAACAATTTGGAAACAGCCTAGGTGCCTGTCAGCAGATGAGTGGATCAAAAAACTGGTACATCTACACAATGAAATTCTATGCTGCCATTAAAAAGAAGGAAATCTTACCATTTGCAGCAACCTGGATGAAACTGGAGAGCCTTATGCTTAGTGAAATAAGCCAGTCAATGAAGGAGAAGTACCACATGATCTCATTCATTTGTGGATAATAAAGAACAGTGTAAACTGATGAACAAAAGGATAGATACAAAGGCAGTAAAGCATCAGACTGTGAAACTATAGCAGAAAGATTAAGGAGAGGGGTGGTAGATAAGAGATCAATCAAAGGACTTGTACCTATGCATATAAGCATTACCAATGTACATAGACACTGGGGGGTTGGGATATGCATGGGAGGGAGGGGGGGCAATGGGGATATATGTACACATATAACACAATATTTCTTATCCATTTCTTTCTTATCCTGTCCTGGTTACTTAGACAGATCAGATGCTAGTGCTACACTAAAAGTAGGGGAATTCTTGAACCCTTGTGGCAGTCTGGTCCAGTTGAACTGCTCCTTGGCCCCCATAATTGGGTGTTTCTATTCAAAGGCAAACAAAGGCTGACTGGAGGGTGCCAGCTGAAGGCAGAAAAAGGCATCTTTCATATATAGATATGTAAGCCATTCCACCTTTGATGGAATGAGTCCTAGAAGTGTGTAGTGCTGAATGCAAGGTTATAACAGCTTCATTAATAGCCCGCAGGTCCTGAACCATACAGTAGTCATTAGTCCCAGGCTTTTTGTGTGTGTGTTGGGTTTTTTTGTTTGTTTGTTTGTTTTGTTTTGTGTTTTGTGTTTTGTGTGTGTGTGTGTGTGTGTGTGTGTGTGTGTGTGTGTGTGTTTAATATATTTTCTTGATTTTTTTTTTTTTACAGAGAGGAAGGGAGAAGGATACTTAGAAACATTGATGAGATAGATACATCAATCAGCTACCTCCTGCACCTCCTATTGGAGATGTGCTCGCAACCAAGGTACATCCCCTTGACCGTAATGAAACCTGGGACCTTTTAGTCCACAGGCCAATGCTCTATTCACTGAGCCAAACCGGTTAGGGATGTTCCAGGCTTTTTGACAGGCAAGAGAGGAGTGTTCCATGGAGACTGACATTGTTTATGAAGTCTTCACTGAAACAGCCAGTCTAAGTGGACCTGGATTCCTAGATGTGCCTCCCTTGGAATCAGTTATTGGTGGATTTTAACAAGCTGTGCCCCAGGCTTTAAGTTGATTAGTACAGGGGCGTGATCTTTAGCGAAGCCTAGAGGATCCCCTTCTATCCACACTAGTGGAAATTCTTCCTCTAATTCAGGTTCTAATGGTGAGGCCTTTGATCGGAGGGTATAAAGTCTCCATTTTTTCTCCCTCAGCACTGCTAAAGACAGGTCTCCTTCCCTAGGTAAAGCTGTGCTGAGCTATCTGGAGCAAAAGTGATTTCTGTCTCCATTTTGGCTAAAAGGTCTCTATCCATCAGAGGTTCTGGACAGTCTGGCAAGTAGAGATATTCATGAATCACTTGGTGGCTGCCAAGTTGGCATTGGTGAGGGTGGCAGAATGGTCTATGGGTCTGGTCCCTAGTAGCTCCAATAATGGTGACCTCCTTTCCTGAGAGAGGCACTACTTTTTGAGTGACTACTGAGTCTCAGCTCCCGTATCAATCATAAAGTTCACAGTCTGGCCCTCTATTTTCATTATGACCATGGGCTCCTGGGGGCCTAGCTGAAAAGAGCCCAGTCTGTCCTAGTTGGAATTAACCATTGCTCACCCAATGAGATCTGCTTCAAGTGGCTCTGATTTATAGTAGTAGATGGAAAAGGGGGTTCTGTTTTCTTACTTTGCCATTTGGGACATTAATTTTTCTTTTTTTTTCTCTTTATTTTCTTTTTTTTAAATAAATATTTATTGTTCAATTTATTACAGATGTTCCTCTTTCTTTCCTCCCCGTACCTCCCCTCCACCTGATTCCCCACCTTCCATCCCATGCCCTTACTCCCCGCCACTGTTCTCATCCATAGGTGTAAGATTTTTGTCCAATCTCTTCCCGCACCCCTAACACCTCCTTTCCCCTGAGAATTGTTAGTCCATTCCCTTTCTATGTCCCTAATTCTATTATATTCACCAGTTTATTCTGTTCATTGGATTTTTTATTCACTTGATTTTTAGATTCACTTGTTGATAGGTATGTATTTGTTATCACTTTGTTGTTTATCATTTTTATCTTTACCTTTTTCTTCTTCCTCCTCTTCCCAAAGAATACTCTTCAGCATTTCATATAATTCTGGTTTTTGTGGTGATGAACTCCTTTAGCATTTTAATTATTATGTGTCTTGGAGTGATCCTCTTTGGATTCCTTTTGTTTGGGGTTCTGTGCACTTCTTGGACTTGTAAGTCCATTTCTTTCACTAGGTAGGGAAAGTTTTCAATTATTATTTCTTCAAATAGGTTTTCAGTATCTTGCTCTCCCTCTTCTTCTGGAACCCCTATAATTCTGATGTTGGTACACTTGAAGTTGTCCCAGAAGCTCCTTACACTATTTTCACAGTTTTGGACTCTTTTCTTTTTTTGTTTTTCTGGTGGGTGTTTTTTGCTTCCTCATATTTCAGATCTTTGATTTGATTCTTGGGGTCCTCTAGTCTGCTGTTGGATTTCTTTATCTACTCTTTATTTCAGACAGTGTATGCTTAATTTCTGACTGATCCTTTTCTATTTTTTTTGGCATTCTCATTAAGATCCTTGAAGGTTTCACTAAGTTTCTTGGTGGTTTGTAGAAAATTCTTGAGTAACCTTGTAAATGTGTTTTTGAACTCTATGTTCAGTCTTTTGTTTTCCTCCATTTCTTTCATTCATGACATGTTTCTTGGTCTCCACATTTTGGCTGCTTGCCTGTGTTGATGGAGTGGCTTTAAGGTCTAGTAGCTCTGCCTCCCCAATCACCTGAGGTGGACACTCTGATGCACCCCTTTGTGGGCTGGGTGCACAGTCTTGTTGTGGTTGAGCCTTGATTGCTTTTTATATTATTCTCTTTTTTCTTAATTTTACAGAGAGATACACTAGCACTTACAATTCTTTGATATTCAGGATTGAGATGAGCAGACTGGTTTTCTGATCATGTGTGTCCTGTGCAGTCATACAGGATCCCACTCAGCAGAGCCCCGCACTTGGTTAATTTCCCTAATTCCTCCATCTTGAAGTTCTTAATTTGAGCAAAAGGCTCATAGTTTCATTTTACATTGGCTTTTCCCTTATTCATATATTAAGCCTATACTTCTAAAAGTATCATGTTGGAATTTCTTCAAAGTGGGAAATAATTCTAGAATTTGACAGTATCATTGGACTAGCCAATCAAGCAAATTAAATAATCCTTTGACATCTTTTATTTCCAGAGTCACTATACCTGAACTTGGGAGCACTGGTCACTTGTCCCTATTAGATCAGCTACCCCCACTTTTGAGGTAAAATCTCCAACTGATATTGGCAGAATTCAGAGTGCACCTCCTTTCAAGAATAGATCCCCTCAAATACCCTCAGAATCAATCAATACCCCATACTTAGAGAAACCCTTTTGGTATAAAACACATAATGAAAGATTACAAGATTCAGAGCCTCATTCTGCCTTGGACTAGTCCCTGTAATGCTCCCTGTGAGGAAACACAAGGGCTAAGAGGAAAGGTTTGTTTAGGATCTTTGAGCAATAAGAAACATTGTTATCCCTCAACACCCTGTTGTTCCTAAACTCATGTGATACTAACATCCATCTCAACTGAAAGCAAATTCTTTACTATAACTGGTTTATGTAGTGCATCCTTCTACATTCCCATTAATGAAGCTAGTCAGTTTTTTCTCGCCTTCACTTAGGAAGGAACATAACCAAAACACTGATGCCTCAGGAATTTGCTGAGAGCCTTTCTTATTTCTCCCAAATTCTGAAGGACGGGGTGGATGATAGGAAATTCTCAAGGGCTTCTCCTATGTTGCAATATCTGCACAACTTGCTTCTTTGCCTTCTCCCAAGTCTCCTCATAGGAGATATCAACACTTTGCTAAAGCTTTTAGCCTTTGAGAGACATAAGGTCATCGAAGGAAAATTGCAGTTTTCCCAAGTCCAAGTTCAATATTTAGTGCATCTAATATCAGAACAAGGGTTGCACCTTGAACAGATAGGCTTCATGGTGTCCTGAGTTTTCTTAAGCTCTTTAGATACTGATGATATCGCATTCCTAATCTCCCTCTATGGACAAACTTCTGTGTGTTTTACTAAAGAACAACCCTTACCCAATTTTATAGAAAGAACAGGCCTGACATAGCTTTAACGCCTCAAAGGAGAGTTTAATGAACCCACTGCCTTTGGGCATCCAATTTTCCTTTATATATATTTGAAAAGGATACTCACACCATTGATCCACAGAGTATGACAGCACCAACAGAACCTTGTGGCCTGGGGACATTCCCTTCCTTAGAGCCATTATGGTCACTGTCCTTTTGGTTAGGGCTACTGAGGAAGTTACTGTGGGATCTCCTTTAATTATCTTTGTACTCCATGCAATAGAAGCTCTTCTGAATTCTCATCAAACTCAAGATTTTTTAATAAGTCGCCTCACTTATTATGAAATCCTTCTGTTAATTGCTCCTCACATAAATCTTTCATGTTGTAATAACCTGCTACTCTCTTTCCCTCCATTACCAGCAAAACCCTACATGGCTTCTGGTCAAAATATTGGTGTTGGTAAATGCGGTGCTTGCATCCTCCCACAACCACATCAAAATTACAACTAAACTACGGAAAAACCCTCATTTAGCACCCACAAAGCCCCTCACAACTGCTTAACACTGACAGATGGATCACCTCCTGACCCTTCGTGATGATCTGCAGGAAACTCCTGGCTTCTAGTGGCTCACTCATAGTTCTTATTTAAAAGGTGAAATGGTAAGTATTGGGCAAGATATGCAATATCAACAGCTTTTGTAACAGAAGCAGCATTTTTGCCTTTGCTACTCAGCCCAAAAAGTCTAATTATGTGGGCTCATTCTTGTTCACACTAGCCTACACTCTAGAAAAGGTCAAAAACAAAAACATTCATATTGATAGTGGATGGGTTTCAGAGTAATTCATAATACTGGAATGTTGTGGAAGCAGCATGGCTTCCTTCTAGTGGAAATAAAGTTAAAATTGGCCAGTATGTTTGGGGATTATTGGCTTCCATACGTTTACTTTCTACTTTAGATATCATTAAGTTCCCAGGGCATTCGAAACTCCCTGGCAGCTAAAGGAAATTAGCCTGCTGACACTTCCGCAGGGAAGACTGCTCTTTGAAACAATAAGCAGTTAAAAAGATATTTCCCCAAATGGTAACTTAGACAAACTGCTTAGAAAAACCCAACAATTGGCCCCAGAAAAGGGAAGACAAGATTGGAGATCCATCATTCATTTGCTTGAATGAAAGAGAAAGCTTCAGTTCAGGCCAAATCACAACCCAGTTCTAACAGAGACCCTAATATCCGCACTCCTAACTACTGTCCACGCATTACCATGACCACTGGCAGAAAGACAGAATTTATGAATCAGTATTAGTGGGGGAATATTAACAAGGCCACAAAAAAACACCTGTCTCACTTGTCTTACTTTTTTGAAGTACAATCCAGGGAAACTTGTTCTCATTATTCCCAAACACTTTAAATTACCTAATGGACCATTCAAGGGTTGGCAAATGGATTTCATGCAACTCCCCATCTCATGGACATGCATGTGTTTTAGTCTCATGGTCTACATTTGTTCTCACTAGACTACTGCCTCTAGTGAGTAGTAGTCAAAATCCTTTTGGAAAAAATTGTCCCTATCTGGGAAACCACTCTCAAACTCCAAAGTAATAGAACCCATTGTATAGGTGTGGGAACCATGCCAGAGTGTTCTGGATGCTTAAGGACAATTAGAGTGAGAAGGCCTTGTTCAAAGTATGCTGGATGTTCAAGGCCACTCTGAACATGGGAATCTTAATCAGGGTGTCCAAAGACTATAAGCAGGAGCAAGGATGCAGATACTGTGGAGACATGCCCTTCTATAACCCAAAAGATTTATGTCACTATTTGGCTAGAAGTCTCTTTTGTCTAAGTAGTAGTAAAGTATGTTACTGAGGCTAAAGAGCTCAAGGGGAGCTCAGATATAGCTACTATGCTATATTGATCTCAGATTCAGCTACTATAAGAGGCTGTGGGTCTAGAGGCTGCTCAGATAATGACTGTAGAAACAGAGACTGTTGCTGCTGTGTGGGAAAGATCTATTGTTACCTAGCCAGTATGTGACTAGCTGTTTTATGGACTACTTAAAGAATTGTTTTGTCTAGTAGCATCTTGTTAGCAATGGCTACATCACAACTGGCTCCTCAAAAAAGACTTTTATATACCCACAACTTCTTATGGCTTCTCCATCTACCACCCAATGCTCACCAGGTCCAGCCCCTAGCAAAGTGGCTGACACTACTGGTGTAGTGGAGCAGGATGAAGGATCTGTGCTTCCACACTTGAACCAGATGGCAGGATGGAGCAATGGGTGTTCCCAACACTTAGTACAGTGATCAGGGTTCAAGGAGGAACTTACTCTAAGAAATAGAGCTGTGAGCAAGATTTGGGAGTAAGTACTCTAAGAACTTGCCGTGTTCCACAATGGGTCAGGTGCTTTGATCCATTTGATGCATGGTCAGTTTTATAACACTTTGACTGCACTTACCACCGTCACCCCAGATTACTTGAACACACTATCAGCATTATTAAGATAATTGGTAAAAGATTTAAAAAAAAAAAAAACTTAATTAGCACTGTCATTCGTCCTTCTAAATCTCAGATCCTCCGCCTTTGGAATGCACAAACTCTCACCCTTTGAGATAGCCACAGGGCACCCAATGATCCACAGCTGATAAAGGAGACATATTTCAATACTCTGAAGACCTGATTGCCTTTATCAAAATAACCGTGTTCTGTTGCAACAATCCTTTCACAGGGAGCTCCAGGCAGATGAAGACCTTCAGCTACACACTCCACAGACTGGAGGTTTTATCTGCTGGAAAAGACAACTTTAGAAAGACTCTCCTCAACCTCGCTGAAAAGATCTCTATCAGGCATTGCTAACTACAAACTCCAGGAAATAGAGACCTGGGTTCAAGTGACATATCTAAAGAGAGCACCTCTCCTGCCTGGATCTGCACACCACCTAGTTACCCGAAAGTGAAGATTCCGTGAAATTGATGGCATCTCATGAGATAGCTTTCAGGCGCTATTTAAACCAGAAAAAATTCACAGAAGCTTTCATATAAGCTATGAATTGACTCTGGATTCTTACCAAATTTCTAAGTTTCTAAATTCACCCTATAAGTTGTACTGTTGATAAGACATTTTATTCCAGATAATTTCTTGTGAATAATACTGTGTAATTTGTTTTATTTTATTTTTTCCCTACATTGTGTCTTACTAAAGCATTTGTTTCACTTTCAGTTCTGAGGGTACCTTTGCTGTATTTATTATCTAAAATATAGATTTTAGATGGCAAATGCCTGAGAAATGTTCATCTGACCCCTCCTTGATTTCAAATGTGACTATAGGAGTTATCTAATTAGGCACTTTCCCTCTGAGATTGAATATGGCCAGGAGTCATTGGGGCAGAAAGAGGTTTACCTGCAGACTTGCTCTGCTCCATTGCTTTTCCCAGGAGGCCCAAGAAATGTTAGGTCCTGGCTGCACACAGGTTACCATGTACTGACTACAGTCAGGTCAGAAAGGGCTCACTTTTGTTCAGAACACACTCTACATCATTGAAGAAGAGGAACAGATCTTCAGATTCCATAGTTCCGAGATCCACATGGGGTGTTGGGAGACAGTCTAGAAAATCAGGGAAACAGGTCTGCTGAGGATTGATGTTCAGTGGTGTCTGCCCTGCATTTTCCCCTGCAACAGAATGAGAAGAAACCATTTTCACTCCTTTTCAGGAGTGAAAGCAGGGCAATTCAAATGTTAACATAACTCTTGTCTTCATCTGTCCTATGCCTAGATGCAAGCAGATTAGGTTGCTATGGATATAAAATATTTCATCTCTGGGCAAAATTTCAGTACCACCCTGACTCTGAGATGGTGACACTCATTCCTAGGACATGCAGAGGTGCCAGGGGAATCTGCAACTGTCCTGGGTTGGCATGGTCCAGAGGAACAAGTCCTGGCAGACAGAGAGGCACAAGTGAAGGCCTTGGGGGTCTGATCTATGACCTGTGTCTTCCCGAGATAGCAACTTAAAGAGCTGTTTTATGAAAAAGTGGAGAGGCCCTGCTTATAAGAAATGCCTTATCACAGGGCTATAATCTCAGGATTTAATTGCAAGCTTATATGTACCCATATCCTCTATGTTCAAAGATAATAGTGAGGAGTTTCTTTTAACTATGTTCAAAGATAATAGTGAAGAGTTTCTTTTAACAGTGTTATTAAAAGGCTGTCTTCATTGATGGCACTAGGGATCAATGTCAAAGCAATTTATAAAGTGGGTTCTGCAGACAATGCCCCTCCTTCTATTCCATATCCTTGTCCCTCTCCCTTTTTCCCCCCCTCCCCCACAGGGACACACACAGCATCTGCCCTTCTCACAATGCAGGAGAGTCACAATGCCTGTGAGCTCAGAAAGGTTCTAAGATGTCTTGCTTTGTTTTGTTTCAGCCACTGTTACTTAAGCGCATCTAATTGCCTAATTCAATTTTGGCAGAACTTATATCCTGATAGAACCACACTCTGTGGAACACACTTAGTCTCCATAGCAAAATAGTTACTCTGAACCAAGCATAAAACACCCAGGACTCCAGGTCAGGGAGAAGGTATAAATCAGCATCGAGATTCTGCTCCACTCGAGAACACAGTTTCCAGGCTGACTGGCTTCTCAGCTCCAACATACGGATTGAACTGGGACACTGACTAGGACCCTCTGCTCATAACTTTGAAGATATCTCGTGAAAGAAGCAGTGAGGGACATTTTTTCCCAGTCCTGTGCCATCCTTCCCCAACATGTGCACTGGGGGGTGTGCCAAGTGCCTGGGGAGCACCCTCATTCTGCTTTCCATGATTGCCTTCCTGGCTAATATCCTTTTGTTTTTCCCTGGAGGAAAAGAAATAGATAACATCAATCACCTTTCCCAAGAGGTCTGGTTTTTCGGAGGAGTATTAGGAAGTGGGTTCTTGGTGAGTATTAAAATTCCCTTGAAGCAGATTTTCACCCTATTCTTCCAAAATTGGGCACTTATTAATCAGGAAGATACTTAGTTGCTAACAAAAGCATAAGCATTGCTTGGTGAAAAGTCAGTGCCTCAATTGTTCCTTCTCTATTAGGGCCTGACAAGGACCTGTCTGCTATATTACTTGGTCATTTAAACTTGATCTGGTGGTTCTCATAGGCCTATTAAGCTCCAGGAACCAAACTGAAGGTCACAAAATTTCTTAATTCAAACAAGAGAGGGTGCTATGAGGAAGAGGAGGGGGAGTGGAGATACACTTTATAGCAAATTGATTGACTGAACCACCAAGAGAAATAGGTGTCAGAGGATTTTTCCTTCACTTGTGCGTGAAGGCTTTCTTGTTCCTGTTTCCAGTAGAGATTGGGAGCTTCTGCTTTAGAGAGAAATCCCTATCATTACAGTCCAGGACACCTGTTTGTTTGTTTTTTTCTTTTCCTAACCCACCATCTAAACAGAGACAGGGGGTGTCAGAGCTTCCAATCTTGGTCCATTGAAACTGCAGTTAAGTGAAATGCCATCAAAATACTCAATAGCACTGGTCCACCCCACCAGCCACCCTCTGCCATTCCTTTCAGCCACCAAGTCCTACATCATGGCTGTGGCTCCTCACATAGCCAGGCAGGTGAGGGCCTTGCTTTCACATCCCAGACCCATTCTGAGGTACTTCTCTTGCTGACAGATGCTCCTTCCTGCTAACTTGTTCTTGGACCTAAAGTACAATGACTGCTGTGGGTGCTGTGGCAACGAGAGGTGTGGGAAGAGATTTGCGGTGAGTTACTAGGGGGATATAAAGCATAATTATTTCCAGATACACTGTTCTCTCCTACTGGACATCTCAAGGGTGCAGATGAGTAACCAGCCCCAAACAGGACTCTGGGGACAGCTGGTGCAGGGATAAAGATGTAATTCTTCCTGTGAATGGAAAGTAACTATAGTGATACATTTAAAATGCCACCTCCAATTTCACAAACAAGCAGAGATGTCAGAGCTGGAGGGCTGCAGTGGAGGCATATAAAGAACCAAGCTGGGAAGGAAGAGATGGGGAGTGGCCCTCTCCTCCAGTCATGAGAGCCCCTGAGACCCTAGACAAGTCATTTCCTTCTCTGGTCCATTTGTAAAGAGGGGTTGGGCAAGATAACAAATGGAAACCTCCTCTCCCTTTTAGCCCCCAAAAGTCCCCATGCACACCTCTGCCAGTTCACTATCTCAGTGCCCAGCTCTTCCCACTTCTCCCTGCATTTTGCCTCAGAACTTCTTCCTTCATGCAACCATCCATATTTTCACAGACATGTAGAGAGATTAGGCCTCCCTGTTCTTCTCAGGGTGGGAAGAATTCTGGGATATAAGGCCGGGTCCCATTTATACAACTGGCCAAATCACTGTCCTGTTCTCTGCCTCCCTTTGCTTACCTGTGCTATGAGGAAATTGGACTAGATCAGAATTTACCAATTTAGGACAAGCTTTACTGGTATTCAGATGTGCTATATTTTTCAATAGCATGGGAGGTTACCCCCTTTTCAATTCTCCTTCAATCCTGTGAGTCTATCATGAAACAGAAAATCTTGGAGAATCCAAGATGTCGGCATAGGTAAACATCTACATGGCTGTCTCGCACAACAATTTCAAAACTAGAACTAAAAGACAGAACAGACTTCATCCAGAACCACAGGAAAGCTGGCTGAGTGGAAATTCTACAACTAGAAGGAAAAAGAGGGGCTCACAGAGACCCAGAGGAGCTGCAAAAAGCTGAGGTACGGAGACGCGCGCTTGAAGAGAGCGGGTGCCTGAGTACCAGGCTGGCTTTTTCTGGCAGGAGGGAAATGGAGACTCTCAAAAGAATTGAACTCCTTATGTTAGGACACTATACCCCAGATCCAGTCGAAACACATACGGGGGGAGTTTGGACTGTGAAAAGGGAGAGGTGCACGGAAATTTAGGGGAGTCTCAAAAGATCAGAGGTCTGGTGGCGTGCACAGCACTGCACGCAGGGACAGACTGCTGATTGTGCCGCTGGCTTTCAAGAGTGGGCGGGAGGGAGACAGAACCTCCCAACTTCACCACTTCTGATCCCACTAAGCCCCAGTTTTGGGTGAAGCCCTGGGGACCCAGACTCTTATGGTCCCGGAGCACAGGGGAGCTGGAAAGGCAGTGGTCTAGAGGCACTGCGGCTGGACCACGCGCACAAGAACGGCTCCAGCAATTACCCAGTCATGTGAGTCTTGGGGGCCATGGAGGGCAGTGCCTACTGGAAGGCAAGGAGGTCCCTTAGGCCCTGAGACTCCACCCATCCCAAGCTCAACAAAGGCTTCTGCGGTTCTGCAAGTCTGGTATCAGAAGGCTGAATCCAACACAGAAGTTCTCCCAGCAGAGTGAAAATGCTGAGTCAAGGGAAGGGATCACAAACAAAAGAAATGGAGGAAAACAACCGACTGGACATAGAGTTCAAAACCACACTTATAAGGTTTTTTAGGAATATGCTAGAAAAGATGGATAAATTTAGCAAGACCCAAGAGGAGATGAAAAAGACCCAACTAGAGATGGAAAAGAACCAACTAAAATTTAAACATACACTGACTGAATTAAAAAATATTGTACAGACACCTAACAGCAGACTAGAGGAAGGCAAGAATCAAGTCAAAAACTTGAAATATAAAAAATCAGAAAACACTCAACTGGAAAAGAAAGAAGAGAAAAAAATCCAAAAATGTGAAGATAATGTAAGGAGCCTCTGGGACAGCTTCAAGCATATCAACATCAGAATTGTGGGGGTGTCAGAAGAAGAGAGAGAGGAAGATACTGAAGACCTATTTAAGGAAATAATGACTGAAAACTTTCTACATCTGGTAAAAGAAATAGACCTATAAGTCCAGGAAGCACACAGAATCCCATTTAAAAGGAATCCAAAAAGGACTACACCAAGACACATCATAATTAAAATACCAAGAGCAAAAGACAAAGAGAATATTAAAAGCAGCAAGAGAAAAACAGTTCATTACCTACAAAGGAGCACTCATATGACTGTCAGCTGATTTCTCAACAGAAACGATGCAGGCCAGACGGGAGTGTCAAGAAATATTCAACGTGATGAATAGCAAGAACCTACAACCAAGAATAATCTATCCAGCAAGGCTATCATTCAGAATTGAAGGGCAGATAAAGAGCTTCACAGATAAGAAAAAGCTAAAGGAGTTCATCAACTCCAAACCAGTATTATATGAAATGCTGAAAGGTACTCTTTTAGAAGAGGAAGAAGAAAAAGGTAAAAGCCAAAAAATTATGAACAACAAATACATATCTATCCACAAGTGAATCTAAAAATTAAGTGAATTAAAAATTTGATCAACTAATAAACTTGTGAATATAATAGAATCAGGAGCATGGAAAGAGAGTGGACTGATAATTCTCAAGGGGAAAGGAGTGAGGGGTGTACAGGGAAAGAGTGGACAAAAATCATACACCTATGGATGAGGTCAACCGGAGGGAGGTAAGGACAGAGGGAAGGGTGGGAGTTGGGTGGGGGAGCTATGAAGAGGAAAAAAGAGAAACAAATGTAATAATGTGAATAATAAAGATTTAATTAAAAAAAGAATATCCTAGAAAAGATGGATAAAGTTAGCAAGACCCAAGAAGAGATGAAAAAGAACCAACTAGAGTTGGAAAATGACCAACTAGAGATGGAAAAAAAACAACTAGAAATTAAACATACACTGACTGAAATAAAAAATATTATACAGAGAACCTAATAGCAGACAAGAAGAAAGCAAGAATGAAATAAAAAGTGTGAAATATCAAGAATCAGAAAACACTCAACTGGAAGAGCAAGAAGAAAAAAGAATAAAAAAAATGTGAAGATAATGTAAGGAGCCTCTGGGGCAGCTTCAAGTGTACCAAAATCAGAATTGTGGGGGTGCCAGAAGAAGAGAGAGAGCAAGATACTGAAAACCTATTTGAAGAAATAATGACTGAAAACTTCCCACATCTGGTAAAAGAAATAGACTTACAAGTCCAGGAAGCACACAGAACCCCATATATAAGGAATCCAAAGAGGACCACACCAAGACACATTATAATTAAAATACCAAGATCAAAAGACAAAGAGAGAATATTAAAAGCAGCAAGAGAAAACCAGTTCATTACCTCCAAGGGAGCACCCATATGACTGTCAGCTGATTTCTCAACAGAAACGATGCAGGCCAGACGGGAGTGGCAAGAAATATTCAACGTGATGAATAGCAAGAACCTACAACCATGAATACTCTATCCAACAAAACTATCATTCAGAATTGAAGGGCAGATAAAGAGTTTCACAGATAAGAAAAAGCTAAAGGAGTTCATCAACTCCAAACCAGTATTATATGAAATGCTGAAAGGTACTCTTTTAGAAGAGGAAGAAAAAGATAAAAGCCAAAAAATTATGAACAACAAATACATATCTATCAACAAGTGAATCTAAAAATTAAGTGAATTAAAAATTTGATCAACAGAATTAACTGGTGAATATACTAGAATCAGGAGCACAGAAAGGAAGTGGACTGATAATTCTCAGGGGGAAACGGGTGAGGGGTGTACAGGGAGAGACTGGACAAAAATCATACACCTATGAATGAGATCAATGGGAGGGAGGGAAGGGTGGGAGACGGGTGGAGGGGTGCTATGGAGGGGAAAAAAGAGAAACAAATGTAATAATCTGAATAATAAAGATTTAATTTAAAAAAACAGATGGCCTATTTCTCCAGCAAAATGGGTTTATTTGGAAACAACAAAAAGCTGCAACTTGAAACATGCAGTTTAATGGTGAACTGTGTGCAAGTCCCAAGAAACAAAGGAGAGGACCTTGTTTTCTGGAGAAAGGTGGTTGGAAAAGCTCTTGTAAACAGTTCTTACAAGAAACTCCATGGTCCAAGTAGGGCTTAAAAGCTCCCCCCAGCCAAATCCGGTTTGGCTCAGTGGATAGAGTATTGGCCTGCAGACTGAAGGGTTCCGGGTTCGATTCCAGTCAAGGTCATGCACCTTGGTTGTGGGCACATCCACAGTAGGGGGTGTGCAGGAGGTGGCTGACTGATGTCTCTCTCTCATTGATGTTTCTAACTCCCTATGCATCTCTCTTCCTCTCTGTAAAAATTCAATAAAATACTTTAAAAAAAAGCTCCCCCCAGCCTCCTGACTTCAATTTAAAAGAAGTTTATCTTTATTATTTTATACTTTTTTTTCAATCAAAGCAAATTGAGATACTCTAAGATTCTTAATCAGTAGTTTAATAATTCCTAACTAATAATTAAAACACAAATAAAGTAAGCAAAAAAGATGTTTTCTTATATGCTGTTTTAGTTTTGTGTGAGAACCAATACCATCCACAGGGCAACTTGAGAGTAAGAATATCTGGTGTTAGTGGCAGTATGTCATGGATGTGCATGTATTTGAGTAGTGGAAGTTACAGGACATTAGACTGGGAGGAAGGAGACCCAGATTCATAATCTAGCTCAGCCTGTTCTAGACATGTAACATGAGAAAGTCCCAAATTAAGAGCATGGGCTTTGGAAGCAGTGTCCAGGGACTCACCCTCATCCTATAGTTTCACTATTTGACTTAGAGCAATGATCTTCAGTTCTAGTTGTCTCAGATTTCTCTGGAAACTGTCATTATACTACCCACATCACAGTTGTGCTAAGGGGACTAAATGAGATTAGGTATCTAAGCCTCTGATAGAATGAAGCTAGTTGTATTAGTGAGATGCTTGCAGTAGATGATTATTGAAATCTTTTTTACAAAAATATATTTATAAGAATATTTAACCATTTATGTAGTGGCAATCCTGGCTTTGAAACACTTTAACCACTTTTAAGATGTTAGAAACTCTCCCTTTATAGAATCTGTTTTTCATTGAGACACCCATTCTGGCATGAAGGACCACACATCAACAGGTATTTCCAGACCGCTCTGAAAGGCGAGGCACATCATTAGCGGACACTGACCTCAGTGGAAGTTCTCAATGGCTGCACTGGGATGATCTGGCCATTCCAAGAGGTATACCATCTGGTTTAACTGAACAGCAATTTGGATGGAGCATGAAGGTGGCTCAGAGAGAGAGAAGCTAGATAAGCTCTCTTCAAACTGGAACAGCATTTCCCCAAGTGTGTTGTTGCAAGAACTCACCAAAAAAGTTATAAGCTTCATGAGATTGGAAAACTCTGTAAATTACCATATGTATACCAATATAAAGCAATAATTAATATTAAACCAAATCTCAGTTTCCCATAAAGACATTTCAAAATAAGCTCTTAACTAAGATTAATATATAAACTTTCAGTAACATATGCCTATTTTAAATTATGTTATATAAAATATAAGTTTTCTCCTTCCTCTGAGCAGTGGAGCAAAGCTTGTTCCTCTCCTGCTCAGCCGTGCAGTTTGAATTGACCAAAGCAATGGTTATGGAGAAGCCTAGTGCCCTGCTGGTCATGCGGGAATTCATGAGACAGTAATTACACACTGCTGAACCAGGCCCCAGACATGCTGCATAGATTTTATGGAAAGAACTCTTCTTATGTCCCCAGAGGATTGGATTCAAATGGAAAGCCAGCAGATGCAGTCTACAGACAGAAAGAAATCCATAAGAAAGGGATGTCACAAAACTTCACCAAATGCCACTCTAAGATTTGCCATGTTGATGCTCATGCCACTTTGAATGATGGTGTAGTGGTCCAGGTGATGGGATTGCTCTCCAATAACAACCAGGCTTTGAGGAAATTTATGCAGACATTTGTCCTTGCTCTTGAGGACTCTGTTGCAAATAAGTTCTACATTCATAATGATATCTTCAGATACCAAGATGAAGTCTTTGGTGGCTTTGTCACTGAGCTTCAAGAGGAATCTGAGGAAGAAGTAGAGGAACCTGAAGAAAGACATCAAATACCAAAAGTGGTACCTTATGATTCTGGAACTTTCTATGACCAGACTGTCACCAATGACTTGAAAGAACATTTAGAGGAAACTGTTTCTGAACTTAAGCCTGATCCTGAACCAGAATCAGATCAAGAATCTGTATCTGAAATCCAAGAGGAGAAGTGTGAGACAATATTGGAGGAAACTTCTCCTGAGGATGCTCAGAAGAGTTCTTCTCCAGCACCACAGACATCACACAGACAACGCAGGAAGACTTGGGGACATTTTCCTGGGAATCTGTGACTAGTAAGAACCTTCCACCCAGTGGAACTGTTCCAGTTACTGGGATACCACCTCATGTTGTTAAAGTACCAGCTTTATAGCCTCGCCCAAAGTCTAAGCCTGAATCTCAGATTCCACCGCAGAGGCCTCAGAGAGATCAAAGAGTTTGAGAATAACAGATAAATATTCCTCCCCAGAGGGGACCTAGACCAATCCATGAGGCTGGTGAGCAAGGCAATGTTGAAACCCCAAAAGTTGTGAGACACCCTGACAGTCATCAACTCTTAATTGGCAATCTGCCTCATGAGGTCGACAAGTCAGAGCTTAAAGATTTCTTTCAAAATTATTGGAATGTGGTGGAGCTGCACATTAACAGTGGTGGGAAATTACCCAATTTTGGTTTCATTGTGTTTGATTATTCTGAACCTGTCCAAAAGATTCTTAGCAACAGGTTCATCATGATCAGGGGTGAAGTCTATCTGAATGTGGAAGAGAAGAAGAATTGGGCTGTCCAGGAAGGAGACTGGTGAGATAACCACCTGCAGGGACATGGAGCTCTCGAGGTGGGTTGGGTGGTAGAATGAGAGTCCTCCCCACCCCCATGGAGAAATGGTGCAGAAACCAGAATTTGGGGTGGGAAAGGGAATTGCCCCAAGGTAATGAATTGCTCTTCACTGATTTTCATGCAGCAGTACAAACCCCATTCCTGCAGAATGGTGATTTCTTCAACTATCCTTTGGTATATTGCAGTATGACCCTGGTCTCTTATAAACTACTTAAGTTTGTGCAATAAAAATAAAAATAAAATATAAAATAATTTTAATATATTGATTTTTGAAGTATTACTGTTCCCTCCAGACATCTAATTTTTACAACAGACCTTTAGGTAGGCTTTATGGTGCCCATTTTATAGATGAGAAAAATCACCGAGAAAAGTAACAAAGCTGATATTTGAGCCTGAGTCTGCTGACTTTTAAAATCATGTGCTTTGCAGTACACCTTTATGTCACCAAAGTAAAGCAATAGAGGTGATAATTTTCTGACTCTATTTTCAAAATGATTAATGTCTCCACACTACTCTTTTATTACTGCTTAGAATGGAAATTGTATCTCTGGGCCCAATTTTTTTTTCTCTCTGTAAGAGAAAGCTGAATAGGCTCCAAAATTATTTATGCCTTTCACCTATATAATAAAAGCCTAATATGCTAAGTGTCCAGTCATCTGTTCAACCAAGCAAAGAGTAATATGCTAATCATATGCTAAACTGCTTGCTCTGATGTGCACTGACCACCAGGGGGCAAATGCTCCAATGGGTAGGTTAGCATACTGCTGGGGTCCAGCCAATCAGGACTGAGTGAGATAGGCCAGACACCCCCTGAAGCCCTCCTGCGGTCTCTCCTTGGCCCCAATCATGCATCCTCTCACAATCTGGGACCCTTCAGGGGATGTTGGAGAGCCAGTTTCAGCCAATCCCATACGCCAGGCTGAGGGGTCTCATTGGTGCATGAATTCATGCACTGGGCCTCTAGTATAAACAGGTATATAATTCTATTTTGATTTTATGATTAAATAAAAATAAAGATGCCAGTAATCTCTCTCATATAAAAACATTTGAAAGAACTAGAATATTAGGCTTGTTTAACTAAAATAAGAGAAAACTTTTAGAGAGTGGAAGGGGAGAAGTTATGTTAAATGCAAAGCATGTTTAAGATATAAAAGGTCTGCTGATATTTTAAAGGCTGCTATCACATGAAAGAGAGGTTGGACTTAATGATTTTGATCTCAAGGAGAATTTTTAGACTTCTGGTTTTTCTCATAAGCAGAGCATATGTGCTACATGACACCAAAATCACTACAGAAGACCCCAGAGGCCCCATCTTTTGGAGAGACTGACATCTGCCTGTAACGTCTTGTAGCTACTCAACAGCAGGTTGGTTAGCTGTGTTGAGAACAACTTGTGGACCAATTTAAGAAACTAACTGTCTCTCTTATTCTCTTTCAGATGTTCTCTTCCATAATATTTGCTGGGATTGGATTCTTGGGTGCTGGGTACTCATTTGTCATCTCACTCATCTCAGTCAGGCGTGGTCCTAAATGTCTCATGGATAATAATGAGTGGGGATATCCCTTCCATGATGGGTAAGGTACATCTTCAATGCTCATTTGTCACCATAAGGGGCACAGTCAGATAAATGGCCAAAAGGGAGACATTGCACTTGTCCTGTCGCCTTTTTCTTTTAATGGAATTTATTAGGGTGACAGTGATTAATAAAATCATATAGTTTTCAGGTGTACAATTCTATAATACATGTAATACTTTAATAAACACACCTATTTTATCTTCTTTCTCAGGATTGCTGTTGCTATTCAGGGTCTTTTTTATTCCAGATGAATTCTTGGAGAGTTCTTTCTAAGTCTGTGAAATATGTTGTTGGTATTTTAATGTGGAGTGCATTGAATCTATAGATTGCTTTGGGTAGAATGGACATTTTGATGATGTTGATTCTATCAATCCATGAACATGGTATGTTCTTTTTTTTTATTAAATTTTTATACATGTCTCCCCATGCCCCCCCTCCCTCCCAGGCATACTCCACCCCCTCAGTGTCTATGTTCATTGGTTATGCTTATATGCATGCATACAAGTCCTTTGATTGATCTCTTATCTACCTCACCTAACTTTAATCTTCCTGCTGTAATTTCACAGTCTGTTTGAAGCTTTACTGCCTCTGTATCTATCCTTTTGTACATCAGTTTATAATGTTCTTTATTATCCATGAACATGGTATGTTCTTTCATCTGTTTACATCTTCCTCTATCTCTCTTTTAAGTATCCTATAGTTTTCCACATATAGGTCTTTTACCTCCTTAGTTAAGTTTATTCCTAGATATCTTAATTTTTTTGGCGCAATGGTAAATGGGATTGCTTTTTTAGTCTCTCTTTCTGTAAGTTCACTATTGGTGTATAGAAATGCTATAAATTTCTTGATGTTAATTTTTTATCCTGCTATATTGATGAATTCATTTAGTAAGTCTATTAGATTTTTGATGGAGTCATTTGGGTTTTTAGTATACAATATCATGTCATTTGCAAATAATGACAACTTTACTTCTTCTTTTCCAATTTGGATGCATTTTTTTTTCTTCTTGTCTAATTGCAATGGGTAATACTTCCAGTACTATGTCAAACAAGACTGGTGAGAGTGGACATCCTGTCTTGTACTGTTCTTAGGGGAAATAGTTTTAGTTTTTTTCATTGAGTATGATGTTGACTGTGGGTTTATCATATATAGCTTTTGTTCTGTTGAGGTATGATCTTTCTATTCCCACCTTATTGAAAGTTTTTATCAGGAAAGGATGCTGGATTTTGTCAAATGTTTTTTCTGCATCAACTGAAATGATTATGTGATTTTTATCTCTCAATTTGTTTATGTGATTTGTGGATGTTGTACCAGCCTTGCATTCCTGGAATAAATCCTACTTGGTCATGGTGTATTATCTTCCTGATGTACTGCTGGATCTGATTTGCTAGAATTTTGTTGAGGATTTTGGGATCTATGTTCATGAGGAATATTGGCCTATATTTCTCTTTCATTGCATTGTTATCTGGTTTTGGTATTAGGGTGATGCTGGCTTCAAAGAAGGAACTTGGAAGTGTTACTTCCTCTTGAATTTTCTGGAATAGTCTGAGGAGGATAGGTTTTAGTTCTCCTTGAATGTTTGGTAAAACTCTCCTGTGAAGCCATCTGGCCCTGGGCTTTGTTTGCTGGAAGCATTTTGATGATTGCTTCAATTTCTTCCATAGTTATCAGCATATTAAGATTTTTAGAATCTTCCTAAATGAGTCTTGGAAGGTTGTGTTTTTCGAGGAATGTGTCCATTTTCTCTAGGTTGTGTAATTTGTTAGAGTAGAGTTGTTCATACTATTTTTTAACAATCCTTCATATTTCAGTCTGTCTGTTGTTATTTCACCTCTTCCATTTCTGATTTTGTTTATTTGGGTCCTCTCTCTTTGCTTCTTGATGAGCCTAGCTAGAGGTTCATCAACCTTATTCATTCTTTGGAAGAATCACCTTTTGGTTTTGTTGATCTTTTGTATTGTTTCTTTGGTCTCTATGTCGTTTATCTCCACTCTGATCTTTATTTTTCCTTTCTTCTGCTTACACTGGGCGTTTCTTGTTGCTCTCTTTCTAACTCTTTGAGTTGTAAGGTTAGGTAATTTATTAGCATTGTTTCTTGTTATTAGCAGTAGGCTTGTAGAGCTATAAATTTATCTCTCAAGACTGCTTTCGCTATGTCCAATAGATTTTAGATTGTTGTGTTTTCATTGTCATTTGTTGCCATGCAGTTTTTCTATTTCTTCCTTGATGTCTCCTGTAACCCAGTCATTGTTTAATAGTATGCTGTTTAGTCTCCATGTATTTGGATTTTTTTTGTATTTTTTTTATTATAGTTGATTTCCAGTTTTATGCTACTCTTATGTGAGAAGGTGCTTGATATGATTTCTATCTTTTTTAATTTGAAGAGATTTTGCCTATGACCCAACACATGATCTATCTTTGAATTGTCCTATTTGCACTTGAGAAGAATGTATATTCTTTGGGGTGAAATGTTCTGAAGATATCAATTAATTCCATCTAGTCTAGTGAGTCATTTACAATTGAGGTTTCTTTGCTGATTTTTTGTTTAGAGGATTTGTCCAAGGATGACAGTGGGCTATTAAAGTCTCCTACTATGATTATATTGCTGTCAATCTTTCCCTTGATAATCTCCTGGAGTTTTTTATGTATTTGGGTGCTCCTGGGTTGGGAGTGTATATGTTTACCAGAGTTATTTCTTCTTGTTGGATTGCTCCCTTTATATTATAAAGTGGCCTTCTATATCTCTTCTTATGTCCTTCACTTTCAGATATAATATGTCAGAGGTAAATATTTCTCCTTCAACCTTTTTTTAAAATTTCCATTTGCCTGAAAAAAACTTTATACATCCCTTCACCCTCAGTCTGTGTTTGTCTTTTTTTCTGAGGTGGGTTTCTTGTAGACAGCAGATATATGGGTTGTGTTTTCTTATCCAATCCATTACCGTATGTCTTTTGATGGGGGCATTTAATCCATCTATATTTAAAGTTATTACTGATAGGTACTTATTTGTCACCATTTGTATTCTTTACCCCTGTGTTCCTTCTTTGCTTCCTCTTTCTTCTTCTTCTTCTTCTTCTTCTTCTTCTTCTTCTTCTTCTTCTTCTTCTTCTTCTTCTTCTTCTTCTTCTTCTTTTTACAGCAAACCCTTTAGCATTTCTTGCATTGCTGGTTTGGTGGTAATAAATTCCTTTAGTCAATTTTTGTGAAGTTTCTGATTTCACCTTCAATTTTGATTGATAGCCTTGCTGGGTACAGTATTCTTGGATTCAGATCCTTCCTTTGCATGACTTAGTATGTTTCATTCCATTCCCTTCTGGCCTGATAAGTTTCTCTAGAGAAATCAGTTGCTAGTCTGATGGGGGTTCCTTTGTAACTAACTTTCTATCTCTTTCTGGACGTTTTTAAGATTCTAATTTTTTCATTGATGTTTGGCAATTTAATTATAATGTACCTTGGCATCGGTATTTATGGTACATTTTTCTTGGGACCCTGTGAGCTTCTTGGATTTGTGTGGGTTTTTCTTCCCTATATCAGGGAAGTTTTCTGTCATTATTTCTTCAAACAGGTTTTCTATCCATTGCTCAGATTCCTCTCCTTCTGGACCCCCTATTATGCCAATGTTGTTTTGTTTTGTATTATCCCAAAATTCCCTTAGATTCTCCTCATGCTTTTGAATTTTTTTTCTAGAAGTTGCTCTACTTGAATGTTTTTTCCTACCTTGTCTTCTAGCTTACTGATGCAGTACTCTGCTCCTTGTACTCTACTTTCAATGCTTCCTCTTGAGTTCTTTACAGCAGTGATTTCATTTTTCATTTCTTCCTGGTTCTTCTTCATTTCCTCTTGGTTCTTACCCATTGTATCAAATTTGTCTTCTATTCTCTTCAGCCACCTTCTGACGATTTCTCTGTATTATTTCTCTGGCAGGTTTCTTGCCTCCATTTCATTTACTTCCCTTTCTGGTTATGTCTGCTTTTCTTTCATGTGCAGGCTATTGTCTTGTCTCCCCATGGTCTTTTCTCTGGGTGTCTGGTTATCTCATTCTCTCTCCCCTGAATTGATTTAAAGTCACAAAATACAACACAGCTAGGTACAATGCACAAGGCACTGAACAGAAATGTATTCATGATATTAATAACCCCAAATAAAGGTGACCACCAGATAAAGGCAAATTAGAAGATAGGAGAGAAAGAAGAGGGGGAAAAAAGTAGTGTAAAAATAAAATTGGGAAAAGGGGAAAAAAAGTAAGAGATATAAGGAAGAGATTAAGAAAGAAAAGGGGAACAAACTATATATATATATATATATGTGGGGAGAAAACTCCAATAGAACAGCCACTAAACCCAACAAATGCCAGCAATAAGTACCTGTAGATGAATACAAACTACAAACAACAACTAATATCAAGCAAGGTCAGGGAAAACAGAAACAAGAAAACAAACAAAAACAAAACAAACAAGAAAACAAAACAAAAGGAAAGAAAAGAATAAGGAATACAATCTTACACATGAACATAAAAAATTGATATAATCAACATTTAAGCAAACAACAACAAAATGACAGAGAGAAAAACAATTTTGTGGATAGTGAAGACAGAGAAGAGAGAGGTGTGAATGGATTTGGAGTGGGGGATTGGAAATTATATATATATAAGTAGGGTGAAATTTTAACAGGGGGTAAAAAGAAAGAATTGGGAAAGTCTAAAGCAAGAAAAGAGTAAGAGAAATAGGACAACAAAAGGGAAAGGTTAGGAAGAGAGTGATGGCGTAATGGTAGAGTTGAGATAGAGTAAAATGATGCTGTAGGAAATATGAAAATAAAATGTAGAAAAGAACCAAGATGGCGACATAAGGTATACACCTGTACATCATAACCACATCAAAACTACGACTAAATGACAAAACAACTTTCCCCCAGAACCACAGAAAAACTGGAGAAGTGGAAGTTCTACAACTAGAAGGAAAGAAAAAAAGTGCATTGAGACCTGATAGGACGTGCAGAGGCTCAAAAAGTCAGAGAGGTATGAAGATGCACAAGAGCTGTTTTTTTTGTGTTTTTTTTTTCAATTGGGAGGGAGTTACAAGTTTCTGACAGCTCTGAACGCCAGTTTCTGGCAATATTCTAGGGCCCAGGCTCATACAGGGAGAAACTGTGTCTGCCATCAGGTAAGAAAGTGAAGGTGGCTTTCTCGCAGAGGTGCACACAGAAACCATTGTTTACTGTGCTGGGGTGCAGGATGTGGGACACGGAACAGAACATGGAAACATGGGGACTCAGAGAGGGTTGAATGGCAGCCATCATCGTTTACCATGCCCTAGTGATTCCTTGAGACCCCATCCCGCCCAATTTACAAACCCACCAAACTGTGCACAGCAGCTTTTGCATATGAATGGCCTGACCTCTGGCAGCTTAATCTAATAAATTGCAAGTGAGTCAGACAATTCCAAAACTTCCAAACTCCAAGCAAAGAGAAGAAATCTGCATATCTCCCTGTAGCTCCTGCTGGGTGGCCTCAGATAGTAGCTGACTTGCACCTCCTTGGAGATCCAGGAACCAGTGTACTTAGAGGTCAGTGTGAGATGACACCAGATTACAACTCCTCACATTCATAAGTGACACACTCAAGAGGCAGATTTGGTGAGCACCAAAGCCCCCACTGAAGCAAGTCCTGTCCCATAGGGGTATCTCCAGCACAGTAGTTCTTCTATTATAGATACAGCTCATCCTCACAGTCAATTGGCCAGGAGGTCAATTACTCCCACAAAGGGGTACATCAAGAGTGTTGACCTAAGGTCATTGGAGAGGCAGAGCTACTGGGCCATAAAGGACAATTAGCACACAAAGCCACTCCATCAATACAGGGAAGCAGCCAAAATGCAAAGACCAAGAAACATGTCATGAATGAAAGAAATAGAGGAAAGCAAACTACTGGATATAGAGTTTAAAACCACAATTTTAAGGCTACTCAAGAATCTTCCACAAATCACCGAGAAACTTAGTGAGACCTCTGAGAAACTTAGTGAGACTTTCAAGGATCTTAGTGAAAATGTAAAAAAAAAAATTGGAAAAGTACCAGTCAGATATTAAGCATACACTCTTTGAAATAAAGAATAATATACAGAAATCCAACAGCAAACTAGAGGACTCCAAGAATCAAAACCAGATATTTAAAATATGAGGAAACAAGAAACACCCAACAGGAAAAATGAAAAGGAAAAAAGAGTCCAAAAATGTGAAGATAGTGTAAGGAGCCTTTGGGACAACTTCAAGCATACCAATATCAGAATTATGGGGATTCCAGAGAGAAAACAAGATACTGGAAACCTATTTGAAGAAATAATAACTGAAAACTTTCCCTACCTGGTGAAAGAAATGGTCTTACAAGTCCAAAAATCACTGAGAACCCCAAACAAAAGGAATCCAAAGAGGACCACACCAAGACACATCATAATTAAAATGCCAAGGGAAGAAGAAAGCAGCAAGAGAAAAAGAGTTATTTACCTACAAGGGAGTACCCATATGACTGTCAGCTGATTTCTCAACAGAAACTATGCAGGCCAGATGAAAATGGCAGGAAATATTCAAAGCGATGAATAGCAAGAATTTATAACCAAGATTACTCTACCCAGCGAAGCTATCATTCAGAATTGAATGTCAGATAAAGAGCTTCACAGTCAAGAAAAAGCTAAAGGAGTTCATCACCACCAAACCAGGATTATATGAAATGCTGAAGGATATTCTTTGAGAAGAGGAGGAAGAAGAAAAAGGTAAAGATAAAAATGATGAACAACAAAGTGATAACAAATACATACCTATCAACAATGGAATCTAAAAATCAAGTGAATAAAAAACCTGATGAACTGAATGAACTGGTGAATATAATAGAATCAAGAGCATAGAAATGGAATGTAATGACAATTCTTAGGGGGAAGGAGGTGTGAAAGGTCCAGGAAGAGATTGGTCAAAAATCTTACATCTATGGATGTGGACAGTGGCAGGGGGTAAGGGCATGGGGTGGGGGGTGGGGAATCAGGTGGAACAGGTCCTATGGGGTGAAAAAAGAGGAACATCTGTAATAAACTGAACAATAAAGATTTATTTTTAAAAATAGACTGTAGAACACTAATCCCAAAGTAAAATAAAAAGAAAATAAAATGAAACTTAAAAAAAAAGATAAAATAGTAGTAATAAAATTGATTGAAAATGAAAATGTAATACTTGAAAAAGGTAAAATCAAGTGAGGAAAAACATTAGTTTCTTAAGTAAAAGATGAAAAAAGTAGCCCTGACTAGTTTGGCTCAGTGAATGGAGCATCAGCCTGTAGATTGAAGGATCTCGGGTTCGATACTGGGCAGGGACATTTATCTTGGTTGTGGGCACGTCCCCAGTAGGGGGTGTGCAGGAGGTAGCTTATCGATATTTCTCTCTCATCGATGTTTCTGACTCTCTATCCCTCTCCTTTTCTATCTGTGAAAAATCAATAAAATATATTTTTGAAAAAAATAGAAAAATAACAATAAATAAATAAATAAAAATCTGCAGTAGTGAAGGTCATTCACTTACTCTATTATTCTGTTTGGCACACCTGTTTCCCAGTTGGGACAGTATTACAGTTCCCTGCATTCCACTGCTGCTCACTGTTGTAAGCCAATCCTTATTTTTAAGCAGTCAGTGTGTCTTAATTTCTTGTGTTCCTTTATTTGTGATTACACAAGAGTCATTTTGTGATTCAGTCCCTGGGTGGCAGTGTTTCTGCATTGACCTTTGGGTCTATAGGTCCTCTCTAGCCTGTTCTTAGATACAGTGACACTCAATACCAATTTGTAGGAGCAGGTTGCCCCCAAACTGCTACTCTGATGGTTAGTCCCCGCTCTGATCTCCTGGTTCCAGAAAAACAACTTTCTCCTATAGTCTCTTAGGGTGTCCCCAATTGGATGATCCTATTTATTGGGCTTATAATCAAAGCAAGGATTTAAAGAGGAAGAAGCGTAAGTGTGCGAACTCTAAGGCTGCATTCAAGTCTGTGCAGTTTTTCTTCCCCCTGTACCTAAGCAGCCAGCTCACTTTTAAAATTTTTAGGCTGTTCTTTTGCATCAGATCAAAATTGATTGCTTTTTTAGAAATCCCTTCTGTTAGCAGCTCTGAGGATCCCCTTTCACATTCACAGGTCATCGTCAACAGCCACGAATTTTTCTTGGCACAGACTTCCCCAGCCTCCAGCTCCCACAATGTGGGCATTTCTCTGTCCTTCTGGAAACAGAGACCTCACCTTATTCCAGGCGAAATCTGACTTTTCCGTGGTGGAGTATAGAGCTCCTCTGAATCCATGTGCTTGTGCCAATTGAGGACCGGTGTTTTGGGGTTCACAGCTGTTCAGTGGGTGCCATAGTTGTAGATTTTCAGGCTTCCAATAACATCCACTTTCTCCTTCAAGATGGCACAGTCTCCACATCCAAGCTGGTAGCTCTGGGAGGGAACCCAGCAGCAGTGGGGGCTGCCCAGTCAGGGGAGCTCCGTCCAGCAGTCCCCTACTTCTCCTGCAGTATAGCTGTCCCAAAAAACACTCCTCGAGCGACCCTCAGCTGTTCTTTCTATCTGCTCCTGGACAAGGTTCAGAACATGTCTGTCTATTCCACCACCATTTTTTCCATCCTGTCTAATAAAAGAGTAATATGCAAATTGATCATACCTCTGCTACACCCACAAGCCACACCCACCAGCCAATCAGTAGCAAGTATGCAAATTAACCCAACCAAGATGACTATGGCCACAGAGCAGGAAGGAGACTTGGATTGCCCTGGGTAATGGAGGAAGTCAAGCTTTCTGCACACCCTGGCCTGCAGGCCTCTGCTTAAGGCAACAAAGTTTCAATGGCTGCTACCTTTGATGAACAAAAGGCTTGGCTCTGCTCCAGGCTACAAAGTTTCAATTGTAGAAGATAAATACATCCCAGATACCAGGACCTCTACTTAGGTCACCAGGGGGTGGGGGGCACATGGATGGCCTACAAACCAACCAAAGGCTTTTTGCCCAGGTCATCCCATGTCCCCAGGAACCCCCACCCTGATCTGGGTCACCTTCAGGGCAAACCAGCTGGCCCCCACCCATGTACCAGGCCTCTATCCTATCTAATAAAAGAGTAATATGCAGAATGAACATCACTCCAACACACAACATGACTGCTCCCATGTGGTCTAAAGATCCTGCCCTCATGTGGACATAAGATGGCCACTACAAAATGGCCAGCAGGGGAGGGCAGTTGGGAGGGATCAGGCTTTCAAGGGAGGCAGTTATGGGTGATCAGGCCAGCTGGGGAAGGCAGTTGGGAGGGACCAGGCCTGCAAGAGAGGTCAGTTAAGGGTGACGAGGCCTGCAGGGGAGGGTAGATAGGGGCAAACACGCTGGAAGGGGTGCAGTTAGGCATCAATCAGGCTGGCAGGCAGAAGAGGTTAGGGGTAATCAGGAAGGCAGGCAGGTAAGCAATTGGGAACCAGCAGTCCTGGATTGTGAGAAGGATGTCCAACAGCCCTCAAGGGGTCCTAGATTGGAGAGGGAGCAGGCTGGGCTGAAGGGCGAATTTCATGAGCCGGACCTCTGGTGATATGACTAAATTTTGATTAACATACCATTAGAGACAAATGTATGTGTTTTATCCATCATATTTCAAATAGCCCCAGGAGATATACTTTCTTAAATAGAGGGATTTGTGTAATGGTTAACAGTATTGGCTTTGAAGTCAGACCTCAGATCAAATCCAGGCACTTATATTGCTAACCTCAACTTTTCAATCTGTGCTGGGTGTATGTTCATTCATTCAGTGAGTATTTCCTGAAGGCAACTCTATGGCGAGTCTTTTTTTTTTTAATTTCTTTATTGATTAAGGTATTACATATGTGTCCTCATCCCTCCATTAGCCCTCCAACCCTTGCCACTCATGCCCTCACTCCCCTGGTGTTCATGTCTATTGGTTAGATTTACATTCATGCATACAATTCTTTTGGTTGATTTCTCCTTCTTTCCCACACCCTCCCCTATCATCCCTCTGAGGTTTGGCAGTATGATCAATGCTTCTCTGTCTCTGGATTAGTCCCTGTAAATCAGTTTATATTGTTCATTATATTCCACAAATGAGTGAGATCATGTGGTATTTATCTTTCTCTGACTGGCTTATTGTACTTAACATAATGCTCTCCAGTTCCATCCAGGCTGTTGCAAAAGGTAAGACCTCCTTCTTTTATTACTACAGCATAGTATTCCATTGTGTAGATGTACCACAGTTTTTTAATCCACTCATCTGCTCTTGGGCACTTAGGCTGTTTCCAAATCTTAGCTATGGTACATTGTGCTACGATGAACATAGGAGTCCATATATCCTTTCTAATTGATGTTTCTAGCTTCTTAGGATATATTCCTAGGAGTGGGATTACTGGGTCAAATGGGAGTTCCATTTTTTTTTTGTTTTGTTAGGAAATTCCATATGGTTCTCCACAGTGGTTGCACCAGTCTGCGTTCCCAGCAGAATGATCCAACAACTGTGGAGAACAGTATGTGAAGAGGGTTCCTTTTTCTCCACATCCTCACTAACATTTGTCATTTGTTGATTTGTTGATGATAGCCATTCTGACAGGTGTGAGATGGTATCACATTATCGTTTTGATTTGCATCTGTCAGATAATTAGTGACTTTGAGCATGTTTTCATATGTCTCTTGGCCTTTCTTCTGTCCTCCTTCGAAAACTATCTATTTTAGACCTTTGCCCATATTTTGATTGAATTGTTTATCTTCCTTTAGTTAAGTTGTATGAGTTCCATGAAAATGTTGGCGATTAAATCCTTATCAGTGATGACACTGGCAAATATGTTCTCCCATGCAGTGGGGTTTCTTGTTGTTTTGTTGATGGTTTCTTTTGCCATGCAAAAGTTTTTTATTTTGATGTAGTACCATTTGTTTATTTTCTCTTTAGTTTCCATTGCCCTAGGAGAAGTATCAGTGAAGAAGTTCCTTTGACATATGTCTGAGACTTTGCTACCTATGGATTCCTCTATTATTTTTATGATTTCCCATCTTATGTTTAAATCCTTTATTGATTTTAAGTTTATTTTTGTGTATGGTGTAAGTTGGTGGTCTAGTTTCATTTTTTTTTTGCATGTATTGTCCAATTTTTCCAACACCCTTTGTTGAAGAGACTGTCTTGATTCCATTTTATCTTCATGTCTCCTTTGTCAAATGTATTGAAAACATTGGCTTTGTAATACAGTTTAATTACACCTAACAAAATAGGTGTTTTTGAGATCCCACCTACTTTGTTATTCTTTCTCAGGATTGCTGCAACTATTCAGATCTGTTTTTTATTCCAGGTGAATTTTTGGAAAGTTTGTTGTAGATCTGTGAAATATGCTATTGGTATTTTAATGGGATTGCATTGAATATGTAGATTGCTTTAGGTAGTATGGGCATTTTGATGATGTTTATTCTACCAATCCATGAACATGGTATGTTCTTCCATCTGTTTATGTGTTCTCTATCTCTTTTTTCAGTATGTGTTCCTGTATCTCTTTTTCAGTGTCCTGTAGTTTTTCTCATATAGGTCTTTTACTTCCTTAGTTAACTTTATTCCTAAGTATCTTATTATTATTATTATTTTTTTTTTTTGGTGCAATGGTAAATGAGATTGTTTTTTTAGTCTCTCTATAAGTTCACTACTGTTGTAAAGAAATGCCATAGCTTTCTTGGTGTTAATTTTGTATTCTGCTGTATTGCCGAATTCATTTATTACATCTAATAATTTTTTATGGAGTCTTTAGGGTTTTCTATGTCATCTGAGAATAAAGACAGCTTTACTTCTTTTCCAATTTGGAAGCCTTTTATTTCTTCTTGTCTATTTGCAATGGATAGTACTTCCAGTACTATGTTGAACAGGAATAGTGAGATTGGGCATCCCTATCTTGTTCCTGTTCTTAGGAGAAATGGTTTTAGTTTTTGTCCATTGAGTCTGATGTGGGCTGTGAATTTTTCATATGTGGCTTTTATTATGTTGAGGTATGATCTTTCTATTCCGACCTTGCTGAGAGTTTTTATCAAGAAGAGGTGTTGGATTTTGTCAAATGCTTTTCTGCCTCAATTGAAATGACTATGTGATTTTTATTTCTCAATTTGTTAATGTGATATATCATGTTTATTGATTTTTGGATATTGTACCAGCCTTCCATTCCTGGAATAAATCCTATTTGGTCATGGTATATGATCTTTCTGATATATTGCCGGATCCAATTTGCTAGAATTTTGTTGAGGTTTTGGCATCTATGTTCATGAGGAATATTGGCCTATAATTCTCTTTCATTGTATTGTCTTTATCTGGTTTTGGTATTAGAGTGATGCTGACTTTATAGAAGGAGCTTAAAAGTGTTCCTTCCTTTTGAATTTTCTGGAATAGTCTGAGGAGGATAGGCTTTAGTTCTTCCTTGAATATTTGGTATAACTCCTCTGTGAAGCTATCTGCCCCCATGAATTAGTTTACTGGGAGCTTTTTGATAACTGCTTCAATTTCATCCATAGTTATCAGCCCGTTGAGATTTTTAGAATCTTTCTAATTGAGTTTTGGAAGTTTATATTTTTCTAGGAATATGTCCATTTCCTCCAGGTTGTCTAGTTTATTGGTGTAGGGTTGTTCATAGTATTAATGATCCATTGTATTTCTATGGGGTCTGTTGTTATTTTGCCTTTCTCATTTCAGATTCTGTTTATTTGGGTCCTCTCTCTTTGCTTGTTGGTGTGCCTGGCTAGAGGTTTATCAATCTTGGTAATCTTTTCATAGAACTAGCTCTTGGTTTTATTGATTTTTGTATTGTCTTTTTGGTCTTTATGTCATTTATTTCTGTTCTGATCTTTATTATCTCCTTTCTTCTACTCACTCTGGGCTTTTTTTGTTGTTGTTGCTCTCTTTTTAATTCTTTGAGTTATAGAGTTAGATAATTTACTACCATTTATTCTTGTTTTTTGAAGTAGACCTCTAGAGCTATGAACTTCTCTCTCTCTCAGGACTGCTTTCATTATGTCCCATAGATTTTTGGATTGTTGTGTTTTTGTTCTCATTAGTTTCCAGGATGCTTTTAATTTTTTCTTTGATCTCATTGGTAACCCAGTCATTATTTAATAACATGCTATTCAGTTTCCAAGTGTTTGAGATTTTTGGATTGTTTTTATTGTAGTTTATTTCTAATTTTATGGCATTGTGGTCTGAGAAGAAGTTTCTCTAAATTCAATCTTCTTGAATTTAGAGACTGCTTGTGACCCAATATGTGGTCTATTTTTGAAAATTTCCCATGTGCACTTAAAAAGAACATATATTCTATGGCAGGTCTTGTGCAAAGAGAGCAGCAGCACGTCCTGTTAGGGCTGGAAAGGCGATGTAAAGCAGCTGGCCCAGGGCCTGGAACACAGGCAGGGCACAGTTGGTGCAAGCTGCTGTTACTTACAGAAACTAAGAATATTATTAGTTTGTGCTGGAACTGGGAACAGACACAGGGGACATGGTCTTTGTTTTTGTGAGAGTACAATCTGAAAAGAAGACAGACAAATGCCCAGATGATAACACAGAATGTTGGAAAGCACAGAAGGGGACCAAAACCAGGCAGAGTGGCCATTGAGGCAGTGAGGTTCCCCTGTCCCTCCTTCAGCTGCAAGAAGTGAGTTCTATGAACTCCATGAAACTCCATTCTGGTGTTGATGGATTACTGCTCTATGGGAATGCCCTTCCCATGAGCAGCATGCTGTAATACTCCAGCTCAGTAAACTGGGTGTACACTGCCTCAGCTCCTCTTGCTTCACAGAGTGTGGAAACGTGATTACCCTCCAGGTCCAAGGAATATGAGATTGAAGAATTGGGCACAGCTATCATTGCTGGCATCTCTGAGAGTCTCAGAACCTGGAAGTTTAGAGACTAGGAGAAGGGCCTGGATCAGCATGTGTGGTGGTTTGTGAGTGGGACCGGAAGGACTGCTCCAGGCACCAAACTCAATCCTTGCTTCCAAGTTCCCTGATGAGCTGATCTCACTACCAGGAGGTGCTAAAGTTATAGTTTCCTGTAGAAAAACTTTTTAAAAGGACTTTTCCACTCTCTAAAGTGAGTGCATGAAAGCTGGGTATGGGACTATCTCTTCACAAGCAGGGCATGAGTGTGCCCACTGCACACACTTTCAGAATAGGGAAGAACTCAGGACTGCCAAGCACTTTACCTCAGGGTCTTCTCTTTACCAAATGTGCCTGGAAAATATTGTCTTTCTGTAACTTCCTATCATCATCAAGTTTAAAAACTGTAAAGAGGGATAGGACCACATGGAGAAATGCAGAACAGAAAGATGAGTGTTTAAAAAATAATAAGTACTGAAAAGAGGTCTTACACAACAATACATATTGTGTATTATCTCAGTGACTTCTCACAAATGAGAAGTTGGTTTTAGCCTCTTTTATAGAGGAAGAAACTGGTACTGTCCCTGGGAAAGGTATAAGAAACTGGTATGAGGAATACATGCCAGTAAGAGGAATCTTGTATTCAAACCCAAGTCCATTGAAATCCCAGATACCAGACTCTTTCCTTTAGACCAGACAGCTCAGATTAAGTGAAATAATAATACTAGCATTTATTGAGACATACCAAGTGCCAGACACTGTCTTAAGCACTCTACAGTACTAATTCATTTATAACAATAATTCTACGATTCCATAAATAATGTTGTTCCCATTTTACAGATGAGTAACACAGCTAATGAGCAGCTAGGACATGTGCTTTTATGGAAAGGTCCATTGATACTATGAACAATCTTTTATCTTTAAAGCAAGAGGAAATACTCTTTCCTTTGTTCTTTCAACTGTTAAATGCCAAGATATCTTCTGTCATTGCAAGCATTTTTCAAATTTTTACACAGAATGTATTAAATAAGTGTGTAGTGATTACAAAAAGATTCATCATGTCAAAAAGGTCTAAAAACAATAAGGTGGGTATTGACTTAGTAGCCACATGCAGATGGCTTCCCATTGAGGCCTTGGGAGGATAGGGGAGGCATAAAAGAAGAGGGGCCAACCAATTTGTGGCTCTGAGAATGTGAGAGGAAGGATAATGACCCAAAGGACTGACTGTTTTCCTGTGTTTGGTTTTGAAGACAGTGTGTTTCACTTTACTCCTTCACAGCATGATGCCCATTGTTGCACAGTGGACTCCCTATACACAGAGTTTGTAAATGTATTGCAGTTCTCCTATTTCAAAGTTTTTATAAAATACACTAGAAGCCTGGTGCATGAATTCATCCTAGTGACTGGTTGACCAGTCGACTGCCTATCCCCTGGTGGTCAGTGCATAGGGTTAAGCAGCCTTAGCATATATATATATATATATATATATATATATATATATATATATATATATATATATCACCCTAATGTGCAAATAGACTGAACAGCAGAACAACTGAACAACCAGTTGCTATGATGTGTGCTGACCATGGGGTGCACGTGGAATATGGTTGGTATTGACAGAAAGTGCAGAGTGCAGAACATGGTGGGCAATGGCTGTGGCAAGATGGTGGAGCAGGTAAGCCAGGACACCAGACAAGGTGGGGCATCATCCACTGTCATCAGGGTGAGCCTCTGGTGCTTACTGAAAATTCTTTGCTCTCTCATGCTACAGTCCAACCAGATACTCACATCTGCTGCTGGCACTGGCCCCATTCATACCTACAACCAGAGCCACCACTTGCATCTGCTGCTGGCGCCTGGCATCCATCCTGATCTCTTGGCTCCATCAGTGGGTGTGAGTGGTGACTGCCAGCCCCATTTGCCCCTGAGGGCTTCTCCACCTCCCCCTGCTCCTGAAGTATAATCAGGGCAGCAGCCACCACAAGCACTCACTACTGATTCTGGCCCCAGTCACTCCATGCCATCAGCAGTTATAAGTGGGGCCAGCATCATCAGCACCAGCACATGGGAGCAGAGGTGGGAGCGGGTCTACCAGCAGATAGAGGGCCAGGGGCCAGGTATGAGTGGCTTGCCAGGGTCATGGAGGATGGGCCAAGATCCACCCCTATGCCCACCACAGTCTCACAGCCCACAGTCCCTTTCAAGGCATGAATTTGTGTACTGGGCTCCTAGTCTATAACAATAAAAGCATAATATGCTAATAAGACCGGACAGCCAAACAACCTTCTGGAAGTCTTTCTGGATGAAGCCGTAGTGGCAGAGGCTGAAGCAGAGTGGTTAGGGGCAATCAGGCAGGCAGGTGAATAGTTAGGGGCAACCAGGCAGGCAGTTGAGTGCTTAGGGGTAATCAGGCAGGCAGGCAAGCATTTAGGGGCATCAGTCAGGCAGGCGAGTGGTTGGGGGATCAGGCAGGCAGAGTAGTTAGGGAGATCAGGCAGGCAGGTGAGCAGTTAGGGGTGGTCAAGCAGGCAGATGAGTGGATAGGGGCAATAACAAAGGCAGGCATAGTGATTAGGGGCAATTAGGCAGGCAGGCAGGGGAGCAGTTAGAAGCCAGTGGTCCCAGATTGTGAGAGGAATGTCTGGCTGCCTGTTTAGGCCCAATTCCACACAAATTTTGTGTACCAGTGCTCTAGTTATTAGCATATTACGCTTTGATTGGTTGAACAGTCGACCAGACACTCCAGCATATTAGGCTTTTATTATCCTAATATATAAAAAGCCATGGGCCATCATGACCTAAATGACCAAATGGATGACCAAACAGGTGGCTGTGTGGGGCAACCAGGCCATCAGGGAGGAAAGTGAGGGGTGACCAAACAACTAATTCCTGAGCCCCCACTGGAGCATGGCAGCAGAAGGGAGCTCTGGGTCTAGCCAGGGCAGGGTGGAACTCTGGGTCTCCTATGATCAGGGGATAGCCGGCCTTCAAAACCAGGGCCCAGAGCTCCCTGTCACTGCCACACCCTAGCCAGAGTTCAGAGAGCCCTTTCACCAGGGCGAGGTGGCAAAAGGGAGCTCTGGGCTCTGGGAAGAGCTTGGCAGAACTCCTATTCATCAGGGGTGTGACTAGCTTTCAAACCCAGGACCCAAAGCTCCCTGTTACCGCTGTGCCCCAGTGGGGGCTCAGAGCTCCCTTCCACCACCGCACTCCAGCAGGGGGGAGCAGTTAGAGGTGACCAGGCCAGTGGTGGGGGGCATTGGGGGGCAACTAGGCCAGCAGTGGGGGGCAGTAAAGGAAGATTAGACGGGCAGGCAGGTAAGCAGTTGGGAGCCAGCAATCCAGAATTGTGAGAGGGATGGCCTGGATTGAAGAGGGTGCAGGCTAGGCTGAGGATAACTCCCCACCCCCATGCATGAATTTTGTGCACCGGGCCTCTAGTATAGGATATTAAGGCAGCAGATTACTTAGTGTTCTAGTTAATTAAATATTTTTATACCCTGTTTTCTCCAAAGTAAGACATCCCTCAAAAAATAAGACCTCGATAATAAGGCCTCCCCAAAATATAAGGCCCTCAAAGCTACTGTAAGGCATCTGACTCCTGATTTGAAGAGACCTTGCACTGCTTGAACAGCTCCAGCTGCACTGCAGCCAATCAGTGAGCTGGTTTGTGATGACAACTACTACCATACCATATAGAGGTAATAAATTTCCTTTTTTTGTTGTTGTTCAACAATAAATGTGTACCATATTCTTCTTCATGGAAAAATAAGACATCCCCTGAAAATAAGACCTACCACATCTTTGGGAGCAAAAATTAATATAAGACACTGTCTTATTTTTGGGGATAGAGGGTAAGTGGAATTCTCACATGTTGACAAAAATACAGGCAATTCTCAGGTTATGTCAGAGATCCATTCTTATGGCTTGATGTAACTTGATTTTTGCCTTAAGTCGGAACCCACCTACATAAGCACCTACATCACTCACATGGAGCACATACACAGCAGTAATGAAGTGAAACAGTAAAAAAAATTTTAAAAGGAAGATAACAATTCCTAATCTTTACTAGTGGTAAATAAATAATAAAAAACATAAAGCACATATGTTCATACATCAAAATGACAGAAATTTTTTTTATAAGTACTGTAAATGGGAGATGGCAATGTAACCATGAAACAATATAAGTCTGACGTAACCTGAGAACTGCCTGTATACATAAGTCAAATTCACAATTTGGTTAGATTAGGCCCTTAAAAAAGACAAGCTCTCTTAATTATGTGACACGATTATACTTTAGTAGCTTCAGATGGCCACTAGACATGGCAGAATTGTGCCAAATGTCCAAGTGGTCACAAATCACAGTAGGTACTATGACCAGGCCCAGGTGGTGAGATTCTGTTCCTGGAATGTCTTCATTTTCCTGGCTCCCCAATAGATACTAAATTTACCCATCCTCTCCGTCAGCTCACAAAAGTTACTCTAGCTCTTAGCTCTGTGACCTATGACGACTCACTTAACCTCTCTGTGCCTCAGTGTCTTTATTTGTGAAATAGAATAAAAGAAGTATAAGGCTTCTATAAGAAATAAAGTAGTTAAAATGTAAAATATTTGGAACAGAGTTTAACACATAGTATATAATATAATATAATGTATAATATATAGTATAGTGTATAGTGTATAGTATATAGTATATAGTATATAGAAATGTTAAGTATTGTTAAAAACATGAGTATTATGTGATATATTTCTTATTGAGATTATGCTTTGGAAAAGAGTATTTCAAAAGAAAAATTACTATTGTAACTTTCTAGTCTAGGTATTGCCTACATTTTACAGCTGTTTCCTTTCTTTCTCTTGCCCCTGACAGGGATTACCTCAATGACAAAGCCTTATGGAGCAAGTGCCAGGAACCCGAAAACGTGGTGCCTTGGAATCTGATCCTCTTCTCCATCCTGCTCATCATAGCAGTGTTCCAGATGCTTCTCTGCACCATCCAGGTGGTTAACGGCCTCCTGGGGACCCTATGTGGAGACTGCTGCGGGGTAAGTTGAGGTCTTTGTCATTACTTCTCAGGATGGGAAGCCAAGGCTGGCCTCCAGCACTAGTGGAATGACACGGTGGAGAGGGTTACAGCTACAGAAAGCCATAGCTAGGCTGGACAGTCTGGCAACCCCTTCTGTCAACCCAGGGAACAGTGACATTGTGTTGCTGGAACCCAGAAACTCTGTTCTCTATGAATGTTAACATACCCAGGTTCCAGGTGATGCAAATTTTTAGCTCATACCCAGTAGACCATAGTCCTGGAGGCTAAGGACTGGGTATGCATAGAGAATTTTGCAGTGATGTCATGTGAAAATGCCCGGAAAGTGGGAATGTGTTGCTATAGCGCATCATCGACTGGCCTGAAATATTCTCTCCATTTCCTAACTAGAGCTACACAGTGGGTTAAAGTTGCCATGTAATATATGGTATAGGCTCCAGGGAAAGAAAGAACACACCAATGTAAAACCTGTATTTTTATAATCCAGATGAGAGACATAGTTATGTAGAAGAAAGCATTGAGAATTGAGTATAGGTAACTAGTAAGTGGCAGGAGTAATCTGTAGAACAGGGGTGATGGGGGAGGAAAAAAAGGAAAGGGAAGCGAGTAAAATAACAATAATAATACTAATAATAACAACAATAATATAATTAACTTTTTCTGTCTTATAGGGATATAGAAGAGTTTAAACCACTGTGATGACCTTCATTACTCTATGACATGTGGAAAGACACATTAAACTTAATAATCTCTCTTTGGAGTTGTCAGTTTACATCTGTTTTCACACTGTCCAAGTTTTGGGCTGACAACAGTTATTCCTTCTCCTTTCCAACCAGCCTAGCTCACCTTGGAGCTTTATGTTAGTTTCAAACAGAAACATATTGCCAACCCAAGTTGTATTTATAAATCTTTCAAATTGACTTCCTTTTGGAATTGATGAGTAGATTAAAAGTAAATTTACAAAAATTTTATACACAAGTGAAAAATGTATAAAATCAAGTGTACTATCACATTGTTTCTTTCTATATGTGGTGTTTACATTTTTGATAGTTTAAGATAATTGAAAGGAAGGAAGCACATTAAAAATGAGAAACTAAAAGCAATTTTTATTTTCCAGGTTTATGGGGGAAAAGAGTGACTGATGTATCATAATTTTATTTGGTTTACTTTGGCTTATTTATAACTAGTCTTTTCTGCCTGTCATTATTAGTATGCATTTCTTTGTGTATATTAAATTAAAATTCTAATTGTGTATATTAAATTAAAATCCTAATCCAGTGGTAATATAAAAAAAAAGATGGTGAAGGAGGGGCAGATGGTTGAATGAATTATACCTCTTTTCACCTTCTACAAATGCTTTCTTTGATCAAACAAAAAAATGTTTTACATGTTAATTTTGGTAATAATTTGTCAGCCAATAGACCAGGGCTAAAATAATAGATATTATTAATTCTATTTCTTATATTATGACACTAAAACTTTAATTTTATGGGTCAGGCACTAATATAGAGTTAAATTTATTGTGTTGATTTAAGTTCAAACCTCAATTCTATTCTATACCAGATAGAATCCTGTGAGAGTTACTTTCTAAGTCTCAGTTTCTCCACCTGTAAAAGAACGGTTAAGAAATGTCAAAGTTTGAAGGATCAAATCAGGAGACCTGTGGGATTGTCTACAGTGAGGATCTCAGAGGGAGTTACAAGCCAGCAAGTCTCACCTCTGCACCTGCCAAGCTCATAGGCACACTGACAACAAGGCTTATCATAGCCATTAACAAAGCAATTACTAATCACCCCTGAGTACTGGCCACTGGGGGATCACCACTGAAGACTCAAGGAGTGATACATCTTTTGATTTTTGCCCTCACTGTAATGAAATCTTTGAAATCAGAGATTAAATCTGGCACTCAATAGGAAAAAGGAGAAAAGATAGGCAGTTTCACATTACGGTTTCCTTGAGGGACCTGTAAATGCACACAAACACACACAGAGTTTCATATCGGTTTAGACTTCTTGTTCTCAAATGTGGCTGATCATCAGAATTACCCAGGAAAGGTCCTAAAATTATGATTCCTGAGCCCCAGAATAAACCTACCACATCAGAAATCTCAGGCATGAGGTATGGATGTCTATCTTTTGTATTACTTACTTTTTAAATCTGCTGTGTTTTAAAAACTAAAAATTAGCCACTGTGAGCAACCATTGACTAGACTATAGACTGGCAGCACCAAGGATCAAAAGGAGTCAGACCCCACTGGGAGCTCACACTCTACAGATTAATGTTAATACTACATAGTATATGCCAAATCCTAAAAGGTCACACAGGTAACTACGTGCCAGAAGTTCAGAGACAGCAGACCATTGGGACTGATTCATCAACCTAAGTTCTTTGATGAGGAAATAACTTAGGGTTTTTCATTGAAGCAGATTTTAGAAATGAAGGTTTGTATTCATCATCAAATCCAGTCTCATTATTTTATAAGTGAAGAAGTAACACATGACTTTGATAAATTTTTATCCAAAAGCCATTTTTCAAATGCAATTCTATAGAATTGGGAAAAATAGCTTGCCGTGGATAAGAGGACTTGGAAGAAAGAGAAAGGAAAAAAACGGTAAGGTTGAATAGGCCCTTCCTTTGTAGCTCCTCTCATACACACACACCAACGTTGGTAATAAAACTCTTCAGAAATTTTCCTTATGTGAGTTCCAACTTGGTATTGCTTTCTTGAGTATATGATTGGTGTCTCTACATTTTGGAGTACAAAAGCACAAATAAAAGAACAGTATTTCATCCTAGGCTACACCCCAGTGCCTAACAAGGAACCTAGCACATAATAGGCAATCCATAGATGTGCTGTGTCAGTGGAGGTGCCCATAGCCCACGCCATTTCCCCTGCACCCTCAGGCTGAGTAAGATAGTTTCTCTGGCCTTGAAATAAACTGTAAGAAGATTTCCATACTGAGCCAAAAAAGTAGAAAGTGGGCATCTAAGCTACAAATTGAATGAGAGGCTGACATGGGCTTATAGATCCATGACAGGCCCCTGAATATAGAAGTTTAAACTGTTTCCTACAACTGCATGTGGTTCCCAACTCTGAGCACATGGCACTGGGCGTTAACCTGCGCAGTTCGTGGAACTATCCCTCTGCCTCAGTACTACTGAGTCCATGAACACAAGGCCAAAGGCCCACCTAATATGTGTCTGTCCAGGAATGGACAGCTCTGCTCTTAACAGCTCAAGGAAGACAATAGGACTCTGAAGCTCTCCAGAGAGGGACCAAAAACCCCAAATAAACCTGAACACCAGTGGTTAGGTGGACCATCCCAACAAAATGAGATCATCCCAATTATGACACCATACTTCTTTAATGGCCTACTAGTAACTTCAAGGCTGTAACAATTCTGGAGGATCACCTGTGCAGGGGTCAACTCCAGAGAGCAGGATTTATTTTAATGGGCCACTTGTGCCTGCTGAGTCTGCCCCTTTGAGTGTGTTGCTTGAGGTGGTGCTTTGACAGGGTCTGAAGCTGTCCACTGGGTGCACTGGCTCTGGGGCCTTTCAGGAGGTGGAGGCCAAGGTCAGCTGCTGCCTGTTTTCTTCTTGGGTTCACCTTGTATGAGCTACAAAGTGATCTGCAGATGACTATGACTGGTGCTAGGCTTAGAGGTGACCAGGAGAGGCCACCCCATGAACCAAGATCAGCTACTTCTAGTGTCAGGGACATGCTGAGGCTAGATATTGCTTATTTAAGAAACTAAGGAAGTCAGAAGCATGAGTCAAGACAGGCTATTTGTATGGAAATAGCATAGGTGGGCCCACAAGCTACGTGGGGTGGGGTCTCAGGGAATCACCAGGGTGAGGTTAACAGTGAGCCAGGTTGATGGAGACTCAGATATGGCCCTGCCTGTAGCTCTGCCATCACTTCTGTCACAGAGAAAGCTGCCTCTACAGCTCTAGCCCCAGTGCCAGAAAAATCAGTTCCTCTCTGTATACCCTGCTGCTTCTCAAGATGCTGTCTAGTGCTACAGCTCACAGGGAGTGAGTCCAAGTAAGTTCCTTTGAGGGCCCTATAAAAGGAACTGGCTGGGACTCCAGCAGCCTCCATATCACTCAGGCTCAATCCCCAATGGTTTTTACAGCTAGAAGTTATGAGGAACTTCTCTTTCTGGCACTGGATTTCTGGTCTGGGTGGCCTGGTATGGGGATGGGACCCTTCACTCTAAGCAGCCAAGATATTCTGCCCAATTTTTAACTGTCACAAATAGAGGTGGGACCAGCCTGCTCTGTGTCTCTGTCCCTCCTACCAGATTTTTTAAGTTTTACTACAAATATGCAGTTTCAAAAAACTGTCCCTCCTACCAGATTTTTTAAGTTTTACTACAAACATGCAGTTTCAAAAAATATGTAGTCAAATTTGATTTGTATAAACTCTAACATTTTTTTTTTCTCCTCAGTTTATACCTTTTTTTTTTACAAAGCCCACAAAAGCTCTGGAAGTATATTCCATATTTGAAAGAGACTGAGAGACTATAAAAAGGGAAAGCCTCCTTCATGTTGGAACTCGGGATTTGAAAGTCTCCCCTGAGTCCTGTATCAGTACATATGAAATACTTGGAACAAAATGATTTTTTCCTGTGCCTCTGGTACTCCTGCATATTTTTTCGGTCACCTGGTAAATTCTGTAACCATAGTAAGGTTGCTGTGCATATAAATTAGATTATAGCTATTGTTTTGCATAGTTTTTGGCACATAGTATATGTTCAATAGGTATTAGCAATATCATTATTATTAAGAGAAAAAAATGAAAGCTTCTAAACGGCAAGTATACATTCCATTTGCTAAAAAAAAAAAAAACCTCACTTATAGATAAAGCATCTAATGTATTTTTTTATTTTAATGTGAGATTTGGGGGGATATAGAACTTTCTGTTTATATTATACATGTGATTTATAACATTTTCAACAATGAGCACATTACCTTACAAATGATGATGAAAAATGGTTGTTTTTTTTAAAATAAGTCATGAGAATATCATATACAGCAATGATGACTTTAGTCAATAATGCTGTACTGCATATTTGAAAGGTGCTAAGGGAATAGATTTTTTTAAATTAAATCTTTATTATTCAGATTATTACATTTGTTTCTCTTTTTTCCTCTCCATAGCTCCCCTCCACTCGACTCCCACCTCTCTATGCTTACCTCCCTCCCCCATTGACCTCATCCATAGGTGTATGATTTTTGTCCAGTCTCTCCCTGCACCCCCTCAACCCTTTCCCCCCCGAGAATTATCAGTCCACTTCCTTTCTGTGCTCCTGATTCTATTATATTCACCAGTTTATTCTGTTGATCAAATTTTTAATTCACTTAATTTTTAGATTCACTTGCTGATAGATATGTATTTGTTCAGAATTTTTTATCTTTTACCTTTGCTTCTTCCTCTTCTAAAAGAGTACCTTTCAGCATTTCATATAATACTGGTTTGGAGTTGATGAACTCCTTTAGCTTTTTCTTATCTGTGGATCTCTTTATCTGCCCTTTAATTCTGAATGATAGCTTTGCTGGATAGAGTATTCTTGGTTATAGGTTCTTGCTATTCATCACGTTGAATATTTCTCGCCACTCCCATCTGGCCTGCATAGTTTCTGTTGAGAAATCAGCTGACAATTGTATGGGTGCTCTCTTGTAGGTAATGAACTGTTTTTCTCTTGCTGCTTTTAATATTCTCTTTGTCTTTTGCTCTTGGTATTTTAATTATGATGTGTCTTGGTGTGGTTCTATTTGGATTACTTTTATATGGGGTTCTGAATACTTCCTGGACTTGTAAGTCTATTTCTTTCACCAGATGTGGGAAGTTTTCAGTCATTATTTCTTGAAATAGGTTTTCTCTCTCTTCTTATGGCACCCCCACAATTCTGATGTTGGTACGCTTGAAGTTGTTCCAGAGGCTCCTTACACTATCTTCAAATTTTTGGGTTCTTTTTTCTTTTTGCTTTTCCAGTTGAGTGTTTTCTGATTCTTTATATTTTAAATTTTTGACTTGATTCTTGCCTTCCTCTAGTCTGCTGTTAGGTCTCTGTATAATATTTTTTATTTCAGTCAGTGTATGTTTAATTTCTAGTTGGTCCTTTTTCATCTCCTCTTGGGTCTTGCTAACTTTACCATCTTTTCTAGGATATTCTTGAAAAACCTTATAAGTGTGGTTTTGAACTCTATATCCAGTCTTTTGTTTTCCTCCATTTCTTTTGTTTGTGATCACTTCCTTTGTCTCTGCATTTTCACTCTGCCTGGAGAACTTCTGTGTTGGATTCAGCCTTATGATACAAGACTTGCAAAACTGCAAAAGCCTCTCGGTTGAGCTTAATGGACTGCCTTACCTTCCAGTTGGCCCCGCCCTCCACAGACCCTAGGTCTCACGTGACTCTGGGTAATCCCTGGAATGGTCCCTGTGTGCACACACAGTGCCTCTAGACCGCTGCGTTCCAGGACCATATGAGTCTGGGTCCCCAGGGTTTCACCCAAAACTGGAGTTTAATGGAGTTAGAAGTGGCACAGTTGGGAGGCTCTGTCTCCTGTCCACTCATGAAAGCCAGAGGCACAATCAGCAGTTGGTCTTCTGTGCCTGCCACCAGACTTCTGCCCTTTTGCATCTCCGCTAAATTTCCATGCACTTCTTTTTCACAGTCCAAACTCCCCACGTATGAGTTTCGGCTGGACCTGGGTTTCAGTGCCATAAGATAAGGGATTCAATGCAGTTGGGAGTCTCCATCTCCCTCCCACCAGAGAAAGCCAGCCAGGTACTCTAGCACCCACTCTCTCCACGCGCGCATCTCCGTACCTCAGCTTTTTGCAGCTCCTCTGGGTCTCTGTGAGCCCCTCTCTTTTCTTCTCGATGTAGAATTTCCACTCAGCTAGCTTTCCTGTGGTTCTGGATGATGTCTTTTAGTTGTAGTTTTGAAACTGTTGTGTGAGGCAGCAGTGTAGATGTTTACCTATGCCACTATCTTGGATTCTCCCAAAACATGGTTTTTAAAAAGATGCATGAGACAGACCCTGGAATGTGGGTAATGTTTCCACTAGCATCTCTTCTCTCTGCAGTTTAGCTGAATGTTTCTGCCTAAACACTCTCTGCCACAAGTGCACTCCCCCAGTGCTCCTGTGCAGTGACAAAAGGATCACCAGCAGTGAGTCAAGGGACTCAACAGGCAGAGAAAACAGTCCCAGTGCACAGAGTGAATAACAATAAGGAGGTATACCATACTCCTTGGTATACAATAGAAGAAAAACTGAATTCCTATACTTGTGATGTCTGTCAAATCTGTGAGGGTGCTGGAAGGACAGTAGAAGTTGTTTTTGTTGTAGTTATTTTAACATATTTTATTGATTTTTTTACAAAGAGGAAAAGAGAGGGATAGAGAGTTAGAAACATCAATGAGGGAGAAACATCAGCTGCTTTTTGCATACCTCCTACCAACAATGTGTCCACAACCAAAGTACATGCCCTTGACCAGAATCAAACCTGGGACCTTTCAGTCTACAGGCCTATGCTCCATCCACTGAACCAAACCGGTTAGGGCACAGTAGAGGTTTTAAAGTATACCCACATACATATGCTGTCTTTAAAAATCCCAGGTCACTTCAAATAAAGAATATTTAGGTTATTGAAAAACAAGCATTAGAGCAAAAAGAAAATATTTGCCTATAAAATTTTCTTTTTTTGATTCTCTGCCATGAGGGTTGCATAAGCCTTTCTTTAGTACATTACCACCCAAAGCCTTCAGTAAAAGGAGCACACACAAATAATAAAAAGACAAAGGCTCCATGTGGAAACTCAATTGTATTTATTTTTCTTTTACAGAATCAGAGAAGTCAAAACCAGTACCAAAGTCCAGGTAAAAAGGTTTGATCTGCCTGATGTGGCTATATACATAGCATTCTGAATTAAAAATAAACAAATTATAAAATGTAGAAGTAAATTTTGTAAAAAGTTAAAGTACTAGCACAGAAATGATGTAGTGTTAGGGAAATGGTCTCTGTCAATGGTCCATTTTCCCAATTTCTTTTTTTTCATAGAAGTTGTACTTTCAGAAGTTACTTCCTAATTATGTCATGAGAAAACAACTCATAATTAGCAACACTCCTATCACTCAGATCACCTTCTACTGCAAGCTTCCCTGCCACACTGGGAATAGCCCCTCGGCATATTGTCTTTTTTTCTTGTTTTACGTGCTTCTGGTACACTGTGTGATTAGTGAAAGAGATGGCATTTCACATCCTAAATACTAAAGTGAAACACTAAGAATTACTTAGATTGAATATAATTGCAAATAGGTTTTAACAATGTATTTACTTCAAGAAAATGTGCTTAATGGGGAAGGGGAAGGATACTTAGAAATAAAGATACATGAAATTATTTTCCTATTTCAATTTTAATATGCCTTTTCTATGGCAAAACTACTGAATGAAATGAAGTTGATTGATGTAGAACTAAAAAGACTAGATATTCTGGCGGTTGTTTTCTAAAAAAAAAAAAAAAACACACAGTATAAATAGCACCTTATCATGATCCTGCAGAGTTTTTAACACAATAATAGGAAGTAGCCTTTAAAAAGCTGTTCTTACATAGATTTCTAGCTTTAGTGTTCTTTAACAAAGGCCATATTTTATGGCATTAATAACAAACACAACAAATTATATCTGGCTTTATCTATTAGAAAGCACATAGTCAGAGTCCATGTTTAATTCTGAAAAAATATTTGTATTGTTTATTAACAAATGTTTTAACTAATTTCACTTAAAAAATTCTAGTGTTTTCTAGTGCCACAAGCTTATTAGGAAATTATTTCTAAAAACTGATAATACAAATCATCCATGTTTTAACTACTTTAAGAAAAAAAAGGTATCTGTTTCTTTTACATTTAATAACCTGAAAATGAAACTAAACCATAAAAATATTTTTTAAAAATACAGTAACACTGCTAAGTTTTGTTAGGTCCCTTGTTTGTTTGTTTTTTCTTAGAATGTACAACTCTTTTTGCAATTATTGCTAACACAAGAGAAAAAGGAATAGTGCTTCCTACAATTTAGTAGCAACATAAACATCACGTCCATCTCTCTTGGAGCACTTGGAGAGAGAAGAAATAAAAGCTTAAATCACGGGTCCTTCAGGAAAAAGAAATCACTGCATTGTGTAGGAGGCACAGCAGGCTCATGCCCTGTCCACCCGTTGCTCAGCATCAGCACGGACAGGGCTCCATCCCTGCCCTTCCCCTGCCACATAAAGTGCACCAAAGCCTTCTTTTCTTCTACAACAGTTTTTTGGTATAAAGGTTGTAGTTGAAAATTGTTATTTTGTTTTGGGAGTGCACTGCTCATACCTTCTGCCTGTCTTGCTTTTGGGATACTCTAATCTGTCTTTCATTTCACAATTGATATCCTTTCCACTATATTCCATAACTTTACTACTTCATCTCTGACCTTTTCACATGCCTTTTTCCCAACAAGATAAAAGGTACTCTGCCATCTATATTTTGATACATTGAAAGGATCTGAACTACGATCCCAAATGAATAAGTCCCCTTGGGAATTGAAAGGTTCCTCCAAAGACCTCAATTACTGTCTTTTTTAAAAGATATTAAATTCATATACGTATTATAAATAACATCACTTGAAAACACTAAACAGTTGAGGACTTCATTGGCAGACAGAGTGCATGCCAGGTGAACCCAATGCATTCTTTCAGTCCTTAAAAGCTAATAAAAAAAACATTTTTTGGTTACATAAGAGGTATTGCGTACATATTTCATGCCTTTTTACACCAACTGTAGCAAAAGGATTAAGATAATATACTTAGGAATCACTTTTACTGAATTCAGAAACATATGCCTCCACCACACACCATCTAGAGAGCATATTTTTAAATGTCAAAGATCTGCTTCATCCTTCAAAGAGTTTCATAAATAAGACTATTTTAAAACTTGAAATTTTAAAAACAAAACTGACAAGGCTTCAGAATTTAAAAAGCAACAGCTTGCTGTGTGTGTCATTGGACTGAAAGCTATGTGTTCTGATGTTTTCAGAACAATTTCAAAAGACAAAAATACAGTTGCCACTGATTCATCAAAAATATTTGCCTGCTCTTTGTCATCAGCTACAAAATATAGTGCTTCATAAAATAAACATCAATTTCTAAGCTGCAATTTTTAAAAGATATAACTTGTAATTTTAAATGTTTTGTTTAACAAATGCTCATAATTAGTAGCAAACAGGTATCATTCATAAGATCCGCCGTGTTGGATCTATGGCATGTTGCCACCCCTTTCCTGCTGGAAGGACTAGCTATACACATGATATGCCCCAAATGATGGAGCATAAACTACAAGAGGACCATGTGTGCCCTTGTAAATAAAGAGTAATAAGAATCATCGGAACCAGCATGGATTCAGCACTACATTGGCATTCCATACAGCAAAATTTTACTAACCATATGATGATTTTTAAAGTTCAGGTAAATATTTAAAGCATTTGGTACTCTTATCATCAATGGTTTTAAAACCGTAAATCAGGTCTGATTTTGGATACATTTCCTGGACCGAGCCACCTGTCAGAAATCACTGCCTGTGGTCATCTTTTTATGGTTTGTAATCAACTGATGTAAAAATTTCAACTAACACCCATAAAGCTTAGTTATGGGGCTACAGAGAGAAAAACAGGAACACAATTCTGCATAACCCACCATAGGAATGCAGGCTTGCAAAAAACAAAAATAGAATATTTATTTATGTTTAACTTAGTTTACTGTCAATCATATCCAGGCAATGATTAAACTGGCCACATGGAAAGGAGGGAGCATGAGTCATGGGGGCAGAAAGCAGTTCACCTGCAGACTTGCTCTGCTCCATCACTTTTCCCAAGAGGCCCAGGAAATGTCAGGTCCTGGCTGCCCACAGGTTACCATGTATTGACTACAGCCAGGTCAGAAAGGGCTCACTTTTGTTCAAAGCAGACTCTACATCATTGAAGAGGGGGATCAGATCTTCAGATTCCAGAGTTCCAAGGTCCACATTGGTTCCTGGGAGACAGTCCAGAAAATCGGGGAAACGGGTCTGCTGAGGATTGATGTTCAATGGTGTCTGACCTGCGTTTTCCCCTACAACAGAATGAGAAGAAACCATTTTCACTCCTTTTTCAGGTTCTTAAAAGAGGGGCAATTCAAATGTTAACGTAACTCTCATCTTCACCTGTCCTATGCCTACATAGAAGCAGATTAGGTTTCTATGGGTATAAAATATTTCATCTCTGGGCAAAATTTCAGCTACCACCCTGACTCTGAGATGGTGACACTCATTCCTAGGACATGCAGAGGTGCCAGGGGAATCTGCAACTGTCCTGGGTTGGCATGGTCCAGAGGAACAAGTCCTGGCAGACAGAGAGGCACAAGTGAAGGCCTTGGGGGTCTGACCTATGACCTGTGTCTTCCCAAGACAGCAGCTTAAAGAGCTGTTTTGTGAAAGAGTGGGGAGGCCCTGCCTGTAAGAAATGCCTTATCACAAGGCTATAATCTCAGGATTTAATTGCAAGATTATATGTACCCATATCCTCCCTCAAAGATAATAGTGAAGAGTTTCTTTTAACTATGTTCAAAGGTAATAGTGAAGAGTTTCTTTTAACGGTGTTATTAAAAGGCTGTCTATTAATGGCACTAGGAATCAATGTCAAAGCAGTTTATAAAGTGGGTTCTGCAGACCATGCCCCTCCCTCCACTCTCACAATGCAGGAGAGTCACAATGCCTGTGAGCTCAAGAAGGTTCTGAGATGTCTTGCAGTAAAGAAGTCTGCTTTATTTTGTTTCAGCCACTGTTACCTAAGTGCATGTAATCGACTAATCCAATTTTGGCCGAACTTATGTCCTAATAGAACTAGAGTTTACAGACACATTAACTCTTATCTTCATCTGTGCTATGCCTTCACAGAAACAGATTACATTGAGAAAATGCTGTTCTAGAATAAAATTAAGTGTCAGGAGCATGACATGAGGAATCCATGTTCTTTATGAATAACAGTGTAAGAGAAAATGTACTGACCTTGGGCCTATAGACTGACCTTTTTAACTGTGTGGCATTAGACATATATAATGTGGCCCTGTTTACCCATATGAAGTTGGTATTATAGCACCATCTTCACAAAATGGAGTAAAACATCCATAGCTCTGGGTACCATTCACACAAACTCATATACATACAAAAATATAATAAATACAAAAATACAATAAATGTTTGTTGATTGTGCTTAAAGAAAGAAAAACCTTAGAACTCAATCACCGTTGAATACAGAATATTAGAATAACTAGTTAATGTAAATAGCCTCAAACAATAGTCGTTGCATAGAAATTCACTATTCTGACTAAAACTATAGAAAATTCATTTTATTCATATGAATTAAATGTTTTCCAGGAAAAGAAATTATAGCCTTCCTAGTAATGAAGGAAACATAGTTCAACTTTATTTGGGTGATAGCAAAACTCCATGATTTTTCTATAACTCATAAAATATCAATGCTTCTTGGCAATATTTTATAGGATTTTCATTGCAAAATACAATGAAAAATTAAAGTTCAACCACATATTGAAAAACATCAAAACAGAAAAGAAAATCCAAAATAACTTTTTCTGCCACTAGAGTATAAGAGATTAGAAGTGAAGTCCAAAAAAGTTCCCTTCCTTGAAGAATGATCTAAGGTGCTGATCTCTTTTTTTCTTCATCGCCAGTTAGAATCATTTATCCCTATTAATTTTCCATTTTAACTTTCTAATAATGTGAGGATACATTGTTTTAGTCAACTAAAGGCTCTCTGTTTTAAATAATTCCTCTTCTTCTCAGACTTGAAAAGCATGAGGAAACTAATTAAGGTTCTTTGTTGAGGTTAACAATTTTAAATTATCTCTCTTTGGAGCAACTTTGCAATCTCATTGTAATCATTTTGGTTTTTGCAGTTTTAGCCACTTAAAAAGTGGGAGAGACAAAAAGCAGGCAGTTCTTAAAAGGGTATGATTATTCAAAATAATTTGGAAGGATAAGTTACTTCCCAGGCTTTGCTCTATACGCTCAGTGGTTTTGTGTGTGCCTTCACAAGTTGACTACTCAGCTGGCTCACTCCCACTCCACATGTGGTCAGTGGATCTAACTGACCTTTCCAGCTACACTCCCTTTATCTTGTTAAGGATAATTATATTCCTCTCTTGATAGCGCTTACCTCCATTTCCTATAAAGCCTTCATCGAAGTGACTCGAAAGTCAGTGGGCTGATAGTCACCTAAACAAGTTATCTTGGAGTCTCACCATTTATCAAGTTCCTTTGGAACCTTACCTCAGCCTTCTTAGAAGGAGACCAAGCTCTGTGGTCTCATGATTCCTCACAGCTCTAAGAAGTGAGCACAGGGGTCCCACTTTACAGGCGAGGAATCTGAGGCGCTGGGAAGTGCCGGCACTCACCCAGAGTCACTGGCAGGAAGTGGGAAGCAAGAACTCAACTTCAGTTGCCTGTCTGCAAAGACTGCTCTTTTCAGGACACCACTTAATTTCACATTCTCAATTTTTTAAAAGCCATAATTTTTTAAAAAGCTATAAAGTAGAATTCATCTTTTTTTTTTTTTTTTTTAATGTCATGCTTAGGTTTAGGTCTCCTTAGTCTTTTTTTTTTTAATTTAACTTTGCCTTTATCTTTACTGGCTTCCCAGTGTTTAAAAGATGACGCAAACAATATTAAACACTAGAGGCCAGATGCATGAAAATTTGTGCAAGAGTAGGCCTTCCTTCCCTGGCTGCTGGGACTCTTTTCTCCAGCACCCAGGACCTGGGCTTCCCTCCTCTGGCCACCAGCAGGCACCTGGGGCCCGGGCTGGCTTCCCTCCAGCCCCAGCTTTGTCTAGAAGGACATCCAGAAGATGTCTGGAAGACATCTGGTCTAATCAGCACATTACCCTTTTATTATTATAGATAGGAAGGAGCAACTCCAAAAAGGACAAAGAAATCTAACACCAAAAAGGAGAGATGGAGAGAGAGAGAGGGAGACAAGCTAGGAGGGAGAAACTGAAGTAATAAATATATAACAAAACAAAAAGGTCAAACTATTCCTGTGTGACTCCTCACAATAAAGCTATACAACCCTCTTCACATGACACCTGCGGGAGACCTGAGCAGTCGCCCCACACCCACACTATTGCCAAGTCTGTCTCTTGGCTGACTGATAATTCAGAATCAGATGGGAAGAATATACTTTGAGGAGCAGAGGGTGACAAATACAAACACTGTGGACAACAGCAGTGGGAAAACCAATTATTTTCACCACAGAACAATTAATTTTCTATCACCCATCAGAATAAGGAGAAACCTGCATAAAAACTCCAAATAGTGGACACCTCTACTAACTTTTGTTTTTGGTTCTAGAATGTCTCTGGGAGTTTAGGACTTTGATAATTAAGTCTAGATTTGGCTAATAAGTCCATATTCAGTTTTTGCAATTGAAGGCTTTACTGCCTGAGTAGAGGAGGAAAGGCAAGGTAACTGGGAAGCCATCAAAGGACTGGCCTGCAGGCTGGGGATCAGGGTGAAGTCACCAATTCTTCATTTTAATTGTTGGGATTTGGAGCTGACTATTTAGAATTCTCTGAGTTGTTTACCTGTCCAAATGCTCATAGACAACTGCCCTCCAAATGCAGTGCTATGGAACTATAAACCAGTATCTTCTCAAGAAAGAAAGTGGCTTATTTGTTATAACTAAGGATCAAACACATCACTATTTCACTGTGTAAGAATGACAAGCATCTTGATATGATAGTGAGGAAAGAGCTTGGAACAAGGTTAAGAAAAAAGAGAGAGAGAGAGAAAGAGAGAGAGAGAGAGAGAGAGAGAGAGAGAGAGAGAGAGAGAGAGAGAGAGAGAAAGAAGAATTGAAAATCTTGTGCCATATACAAAACTATATTTGTATAAACTATGGGGAAGGGGTTGGAGTTTATTAATAGTGCTTGGGACCCAGCTGGCATGGCTCAGTGGTTGAGCATCAACACATGAACCAAGAGGTCACAGTTTGATTTCTGGTCAGGGCATTTTCCCAGGATGAGGGCTCCATCCATAGTAGAGGGCATGCAGGGGGCAGCTGATAAATGATTCTTCTCATCATTAATGTTTCTATCCCTCTCTCCCTCCCCTTTCCTTTCTCTGATATCAATTAAAAAAACATATGAAAATATTTTTTTTAAAAAAGTGCTTTGTTGAGATTGTTTCTAGTTGGATTCCAGAATAAAGATGACTATAAAGATGATTTAAAAATGCAAACTTATTGCAAATACTTGCAGGCTTTGCTCCTACCTGTGTCCATCTCATCCACGTTGCTAAGGAAGTCCTCTGGGGTGGTGGGAACACTGTAGCACCCTAGCCCCAGGCCACTGTCAGTGCTCTGTTCTCTTGAATGATATGGCCCTCTGGAAAGCAAAAGTGGAGGAACATCAAGATAAGCCTATTAAAGAAATCTCCAAATTAAAGTTCAGTCATAAAAACCTAACCTAGTAAAGTTCTGTCATTTGGTCCAACTTTCCAAGTAATGAAGAGAGACATGATTTGGAGCTCCTTTTAATTTTTTTTGAAACATATACCCCAATGTCCATGAAATTAATAAATAGCAAGCAAATAAAATTGGCTGTTCATAGTAAATTGACTTCATTTTCATCTTAAAATAGTAATTTGAACACTACTCTACATATCCTATATAATAAAAGTCTACTATGCTAAGTGTTTTATGTGTTTTAGTCAGCCATTCAACCAATCAAAATATAATATGCTAAGGCTGCTCAACTGCTTGCTATGAGTGGCACTGACCACCAGGGGGCAGGTGATCCCACCAATAGGTTAGCTTTCTGCTGGGGTCCAGCTGTTTGAGACTGAGCAAGATGGACTGGACGCTCCCTAGAGCCCTCCTGCATCCCTCCCCAACCCCAATCCTGCCCGGTGGGGTCCCTTGGCCTGACCTGAGCCCTCTCACAATCTGGGCTGAGTATACAATATAATAAAAGGCTATACAATAAAAGGCTAATATGCAAACCAACCAGTCACTATGATGTGCACTGACAGCAGGGGAGCACACTCTCAATGCAGGAACTGCCCCTTTGTGGTCAGTGTGCTCCCACAGGGGGAGTTCTGCTCCACCTGGCAAGCACAGCAGCAGTGGCTGGAGCCCTTCCTGCCTTCATGGCAGCACTAAGGATGCCTGACTGACAGCAGGGAGTGGGCCTAAGCCATTAGTTGGACATCTCCCAAGGGCCCCCGGACTGCAAGAGGATGCAGGCCAGGCTGAGGGACCCTCCCCGAGTGCACAGATTTCTAGTCAAGTATAATAGCATTTATGTAAATTTAAAAAAAAAAAGAAAACAGTGTTGAACGCTGCTTAGGGATGCACACATTATCAGGCAACGAGAAGCATAAAAGCATGTGTGATGAATGTGCAGTGGTAGGAATGAGTTTCAATATTAACTTCAATGTTTATTTCAAAAAACAAATCCATAAAAATATGGGAAATCTGGTTTTGGGGTATATGGTGAATCTTACATTATTCTTTATATTTTTCCAAACATTTGAAATAGTTGAATCCTCTGAAAGAACAGAAAAGACACAGGAAATAGAACCCTGCCCTTTATAAGAAACTAAGGTTAACTACTTCTGCTCATGAAGATATTCTTGACTAAATTATCTTTTCCATCTGCTCCTATGTTTCCTATTTTAAAATCTCTTTTTTTGAATTAATTTTATTGTGAAGTAATTTTAGAATCACATAGAAGATGCAAACAAAAGGAATAGATCCTCATGTACTCTCCCCCTGCTTCCCCAAGGACACTTATGTAACCACAAGACAAGGATCAAAACCAGGAAACTGACATCATATAACACTATTAACTGAATTACAGACCTAATTAACATTTCACCATAAACATAATTTCTTAACTATTATGTTGTTCATTTGCCACATGGCAGGCTTCTCCCCGAACCCCTACTAGCTACATTAAATCACAAGATTTTTCCAAATAATTACTGTGCAATACTATCCCATTGAAATAAGTTTATTCTCATTTTAAAATTATTGACTATTATATCACCAATTTTGAAATCTGAGATTAAAAAAGAAAAGTAGTTAATTCAGTCCATATTATCTCACCAATTTTGAAATCTGAGATTGAAAAAGAAAAGTAGTTAATTTCCCCTGCTTTTATTTTTTCTGCCACTACTTACTTGCTGCCTCTATCTTCACTCTAACCTCCAAGCTCCTTACCATTTCCCACACAAACACTCACCATACTCTAGATCACAAAATAAAGAAAGCAAAAATAAGTGGCCCCCAAATATTAACTTACCCATTGAGAAAAGGATCTGAGCTATTATTAGTGATAGATCTCATGTCTGGAGTCATGGCAGAGGGATTAACAGCAGCCTGAACCGTGGCCAGAGTCTCAGCTTCCATGGGGAGCTGTCTACAGAGGGCAGCTTCCTGTAGAAATATGCCAGTCAGAGGGAGAGACAAGAGTTATTCCCCTAGTCTCAGGATCAGAGCAAAGTATACTTCACACGAAAACATTTCACCAAATACAAAGCACTTTATATTAATTGCTAATAAGTCAAAATCATCAGGAAATCAAGTGTTCTTTCTCTGAAGAAAATCTTACAGATGAAAGACACTTCCTCACATTCACAAAGTTAATGAGAAACTCAGCTAATATTTCTCCTCAGGACACTTAAGTAGCAATGTCCCATCCATACAATTGTTTAAATGCCCAAATCTTAGAAAGGCATCTCAAAGCACTTGCTCAGAGATAAGGCTATTTTTATCTTAGGGATTCCAACCAAATCTTAATCAATCAAAGCCATTGGACTCCTCTGCACTAGCAGATATATTCTGGTCTTTGCCAAGCATTGGTCAGTAAAACTGTGGGATTACCGAGTTCAAGCTCTATATTAAATCATAGCTTGCACTTTTATGTTAGTAGCCAGGAGAGCAAAACAATCAATTAAAAACTTGTTTGTTGATCAGTTGTTCTATTAGATTAATTATTTTGTCAAGGACTAAAATGGCTGAAGGTTAGAGAAACATGCAGACCTAGTCCAAATCCCGCTGCTAAATGAATGTTTGAGGGCATCTGCATTTTATTAGCAATAATCAGAATGCTAGTATTATTTTTTTAAAGCTAATATTATTTTTCCAAGAGAGTCAACCTGAAGGTTATGGATTTGTCTGCAATTATATTCTCTAGGTATAACCTCCAGGGAGTCTCTCTCATTTTGACAAACAATCTGACATCAAATTACTTTCAAATTCCAGAGAATAGTTTTGCATGTTTATATTTCATCCAAAACCAAGTCTAGGCCCTTTCCATATTTATGCCTATTAATTGCCCATTTTCCAGGCTAACGAACGACATTGGTCTCACTGTTCCATAACCTCTCCCCTACCTTCCCACCCCAACATGGCTACAAGGGCAAAGAAAATATTTAGGCCATGTAAGTTACAATATCTTTGTTAGATCTGTTTTAGCTCTAATATGCCATGATTTCAGAGAGTAACTGCTGTCTAGACAAGTCTAGTGAAGTCATTGGCTATAAAAATTTTTGGTTACTAGAGTTCACTGCACTGTTACTAGGAGTTATGATGACATACATGTTTCTCACATATGGTGAGGCTAACTAATAAGAAATTGCATTGCTAACATACACTGAAATTAATGTCCTGGTTAAGAAGGGCTCCTGGTTCACTTTTGCTCATTTAGCTTGCAAATAATCAGAATACTTAACTAACACAAATGTTATTCAGTTAATCCATAAAAAGCAAGCAAACAAAAATAAAGGAGATTTTTTTAAAGTTGATTTTAATCCATAATCCAAGTCTTGGAAATACCTCTGCATATAGAAAAGTCTGCTGGTCCTTACATGGCAGGCAGTGTGCATTAGAAACCTTATTTCCCAACCAAAGCTTATCCGAAGGCCTCTTAGGGGAGACCAAAGTGATTGAAACTGGTGTGAGGAGCCTAGAACCCACCAACCCTTCACGCATACTCATACACTAATAAATGTGGGTTTTATCCCTGAACTGATGCCCTTTTATTATTTTAATATATTGTTATTGATTTCAGAGAGGAAGGGAGAGTGAGAGAAACAGAAACATCAGTGATGAGAGAGAATCATTGATCAGTTGCCTACTGCATGCTCCCTACTGGAGATCAAGCCCACAATCCGGGCATGTGCTCTTGATTGGAATCGAACCCAGGACCCTTCAGTTCACAGGACAATGCTCTATTGAGCCAAATTAGCTAGGGCTATCAATCACGTTTTAAGAATACTATTTGAGTTTGTAATTTTAGGTAGTCTGAATACAAGCATAAGAATAATTCTGGGAGTTTTATGGAATAAAAAAACCCATATTAGATACATAAAGCATATGGATTATTTATCATCTATAATGCTATAATATGAAAATGTTTATATTAAAAGAAAAAAACACCACATATAAACTTTCCTCTTCATTTAAATTACTCCTGGCATATTTCACATAATTACAATATAGAACTTTTTTTTTTTTAATATATTTTATGGATTTTTTCAGAGAGGAAGGGAGAGGGATAGAGAGTTAGAAACATTGATGAGAGAGAAACATCGGTCAGCTGCCTCCTGCACAACCCCCACTGGGGAATGTGCCCGCAACCAAAGTACATGCCCTTAACCGGAATCCAACCTGGGACCCTTCAGTCCACACGCTGACGTTCAATCCACTGAGCCAAACCCGTTTCGGCGAACTTTTTATTTTTAAACGCCTGTGTGTAGTTAAATTCTATATAATAAAAGTGTAGTATGCAAATTGTTCCCTCAACCAGAGTTCTTTTGGGAGTTCAACCAGGAGACAGGCCAGCAGCCTCTAGGAACCTACAGTGCATGAATTTTGTGCACTGGGCCTCTAGTATGTAAATAAAATTCAAAAGGACTACCTATCTATCCCAGTGGTCAGCAAACTCATTAGTCAACAGAATGGCAAACCGCAGCTCATGAGCTGCAATTTGCCAACCACTGATCACCCTATCTAATAAAAGATAATATGCAAAATGACTATCAGTCTAAGACATAAGATGGCTGCCCCTGTGTGGTCAAAGATGACTGACCCCATATGGACACAAGATGGCTGCCATAAGATGGTCGGCAGGGGAGGGCAGTCGTGGGTGATCAGTTGGGAGGAACCAGGCCTGGAAGATAGGGCAGTTAGGAGGGACCAGGCCAGCAAGGGAGAGCAGTTGGGGATGCTAGGCCTGTAGGAGAAGGCAGTTAGGGGGTGACCAGGCCTACAGGGGAGGGCAGTTAGAGGCAACCAGGCTGGCAAGGGAAGGTAGTTAGGGGTGACTGGAGCAGCAGGGAAGGGCAGTTGAGGGCAGTTATGGGTGACCAGACTGGCAGAAAAGGGCAGTTAAATGCAATCGGGATGGCAGGAGATCAGTTAAGCATCGATCAGGCTGTCAAGAGAGTGGTTAAGGGATAATCAAGCAGACAGGCAGGTGAGCAATTGGGAGCCAGCAGTCCTGGATTATGAGAGGGATGTCCCAGATTGGAGAGGGTTCATGCTGGGCTAAGGAGCACTCTCCCTCCACCCCATGCACGAATTTCATGCACCAGGCCTCTACTAGATATATAAAAGGCTAAGCGACTGTTACAATCAAATGACCAAAATGATGCAAACTGACCACCAGGGAGCAGATGCTCAACAAAGGAGCTGCCCCCTGGTGGTCAGTGTGCTCCCACAGTCAACCTCCCACAGCAGGTCAACCTCCCTTGCTTCCCCCACACCCCTTCCCTTCCCCATCCCCACCTGGACTAGGCAAGGCATCCCCAATAGGCTCTGATCTCCAGCCAGGCATAGGGACCCCACCCATGCATGATTTGTGCATCAGGCCTCCAGTGTATGATAATCAAAGCTGAAAGAACCTATACTATAACAGGGAAACAGGTTTACTGTGCCACTTCACATTTGTTTCCTCTATTTTAAATTAGATAATCAAAGCTCCATTCTTCAGCAGCACTGTTTCTCTACTTGAAAGACTTGATGCTCAGGTCCTTATAAGCACAAGACTATGTTCTAAATGTAGAAGACTCATAGTATCATTTTCCACCTTCAAATGATAAACAAATGAGAGAATACAGAAAGAGTGTTAAGTGCATTTAAATAATAACTTTATTTTTATATTCCTCACCTGAAGATATGCTTTTATTAATTTGAGAGAGAAAGAGTGAGAGAGAGAGAAAAAAAAAACATTGATGTGAGAGATAAACATGGATCTGTTACCTCCCCAAACACACCCCAACTGGGATTAAACCTGCAACCTAGGTTTGTGCACTGACCAGGAAGCAAACCCCTAAACCTTTTGGTGCATGGCACAACACTACTACCAACTGAGTTACATGTCCAGGCCATAACTTTGAAATATAAATTAGGTTAGTCTGAGTTGGAAAATTATTATAAGGGACAACACTTTCTCCAAGATTATTCTACATTTCAGCCAACCTGAAGATCATGCTGGCCCCTACTGGAAACCCACCTAACATGTTCTTCACTTATTCATTGAGCAAATATTTATTGAGTACCTATTATATGCCCAGCTGTTGCAGGCAGTGGAGACATAGGAGTGAACATGACAAAGCCCTGCAGGATAGTTCTGTCTGCTTTCCTCCTTCATCTCCAACATTTCCTCTTACACATTCCTTACTTGCTGCCTCTCCCACTTCAAGCATCTGCACCAACTATTCCCTCTGCTTCTAACATGCTTCTTAGATATTCCCAATGTTTACTTCTTCACTAATATTTATTTCCCACAAATGCCATCTCCTCAAAGATTGCATGAAATTTTCTTCAGAGCAACTTATGTATTTGTTGACTGTCTTTCCCATTAGCTCAAGAGGGAAAGGTTTTGTCATGTTCACTCCTACATCCCCACTGCCTATAACAGCTAGGTATATAGTAGGCACATGATAAACATTTGCTCAAAGCATAAGTAAAAAACATTACTGGAATTCAAATGGAAATATTTTAAATTGTAATTAATAATAAAAAATCAACTAAGAACATTCAAGTCTCACCTTCAACCACAGATATGAGAGCAATAACACATATAGTATCTACTGCTTACTAGCCAGGCACAAACTTCATCCTCATGTGATAATCCCACTACACTCCTCCTTGCTCCAAATATAGATAGTGAACAGGAGGGCAGAGTGGTCAGGAGCAGGGATTTCAGGGTTAGATGCTTTGATTTGAACTCTGGCCCTGACATCTTTCAGCCAATTATTTAACCCTAGGTTCCTGATTTGCAGAGTGGAAATAACAACATATCTACCCAATAGAGCTACTGTGATGATAAAGTGAGGTTACATATGTAGGGCTCTTAAGAACATGAGCTCACTTAATCAATATTAACTGTTATTATCAGCATCTCATGTTCTATATTCCAATCCCAGAAAATAAAACAAAAAATCTTAAAGATCACTCTATTGTGTGGCTTGATCTACTCTGAGTGTCTGACACTTCTTCCTGGTCAAATTCCACCCAGAAGGATTAAAGTATGAAGTTCATCATTATGTTTCAGCAAGACTAAGAAAACAATTTCTTCTTTTAAATAAGGAGAAGTTTGTAAACCTTTTTGTATAATATAAAATTAGTGGGGGTTTTTAGTTTGTTTGTTTGTAAATCCTCACCCAAGGACATGTTTTTATTGATCTTAGAGAGAGACAAAAGAGAGGGAGGGAGGAAGCAAGGGAGGGAAGGAAAAAGAGGAGAGGGGGGAGAGAGAGAGAGACAACTGAGCCACACTGGCCAGAGTTAAATTAGTTTTTAATATAAATGGAGAATGGTGAGAATTTTCATTTCACTTAATTATATTTTATAATATAACTAGAGGCCCGGTATACAAAATTTGTGCATGGGGGTTTGTGTTCCTCAGCCCAGCCTTCAACCTCTCCAATCTGGGACCCCTTGAGGGATATCCAACTGCCCATTTGAGGCCTAAATGGACAGTCAGAATCCCTCTCACAATCCAGAACTGCTGACTCCGAATGCTCACCTACCTGCCTGCCTGATTGCCCCTAACTGCTTCTGCCTGCCAGCCTGATCACCCCCTAACCACTCCCCTGAAAGCCTGATTGATGTCTAACTGCTCTCTTGCCAGCCTGCCCTCTCCTGCAGGCCTGGTCACTCCTAAATTCCCTCCCCTGGAGGCCTATTCTCCCCACTGCTCTCCCTTGCAGGCCTGGGTCCCCCCCAACTACCCTTCCCTGCAGGCTCGGTTGCCTCCAACTTCCATCCTCTGCTGCCCTAACTGCCCTCCCCTGCAAGATTGATTGCCCCCAATTGCCCTCCATTGCAGGCCTGGTCCCTCCCAACTGCCCTTCCCTGCTGGCTATCTTGTGGTGGCCATCTTGTCTCCACATGGGGGCAGCCATCTTGTGTGTTAAAGTGATGGTCAATTTGCATATTACTCTTTTATTAGATAGGATAGAGGCCTGGTTTGCCCTGAAGGGTGTTCTGGATCAGGATGGGTGGTCCTTTGGGGTGTGGGATGGCCTGGGCGAGGTGCCTGTGGTGTTTTGCAGGCCAGTGACTCAAACAGAGGTTCTGGTATTTGGGATTTATTTATCTTCTATAATTGAAACTTCATGACCACAGCCATTTTTGTTGGGATTTATTTATCTTCTATAATTTAAATTTTGTAGCCTTGAGTGGAGGCCAAGTCAGGCCAGCGCAAGCAGAAAACTTGGCTTCCCCCATCACCAGGGGCAACTTGAGCCTCTTGCTCTCTCCAACTTTGTGACTGCTGCCATTTTTGTTGGGATTTATTTATTTTCTATAATTGAAACTTTGTAGCTTTGAGTGGAGATGTGGGACTTCCAAGGTGTGTGGAAAGCTTGGTTTCCTCCATTGCTGGGAAAAACCAAGCCTCCTGCTCTCTCCGTGACCACAGCCATATTGATTGGGTTAGTTTGCATATTTGCTCCTGATTGGCTGGTGAGTGTGGCTTGTGGTGTAACAGAATGATGGTTAATTTGCATATCCCTCTTTTATTATATAGGCTAGTTCTATATTTAGAATTCTGAAATTATAGCCTTTTTTTGAATGACAGTATTTTTTTTACTTCTACTCATGAATGGAAGGAGAAAAAAAGCAGCATGAAATCCTAGTTTTTAAATAAAAGGCTAACCTTATTAACACATCTCCATCCAAATAAGGGAGGACTTAAAAAACAACTAAGTTTAGGTATAAAATTCAACCCCAGATTCAATATGCTTCTAGCTGCCATGACACAACAGCCCTGCCTCCGCAGAACCCAGAGGCAAACACTGACCAAGAAGTAGCAGTCAATCAAGACTGGTGGAACTGAAATAGCTGAAGCAAAGATAGAAGATGGGGGCACTGGACTATGTAAATTGATGTGAAAACACGGGGACAGCTGGCCAAAGTCGGTCTAGGGCATGACTTAGGCCTCCAAGTCAGAGAACTGGCAGTACAACTGCCATAACCAACCCTGTGCTCTATTCGCAGCTCCTTCTAGCTGAAGCAGAAGTAATGCTAAACTAGAGACACTTCCAAGCCTCCTGGTCTGTCTCACATTTTCCACTTCCACTCTAGTTCAATAGATATATTCACAGATCCCTTCCCAGTATCTACTGCATTCCCACCCACCCTGTTCTCCCAAGCATGTCTTCAGTTGCCTAGACTCCTCAGTACTTTGGGTTCATCTAGTCCAGTGGTCGGCAAACTCATTAGGCAACAGCCAAATGATTGAAATTTCTTTTCAAAGCCAAATTTTTTAAACTTAAACTTCTTCTAACGCCACTTCTTCAAATAGACTCGCCCAGGCCATGGTATTTTGTGCAAGAGCCACACTCAAGAGGCCAAAAAGTGTGGCCGCAGTTTGCCAACCAGGGATCTAGTCATATTTCACCCACCCTTAAACAGCGGTCACCAACCTTTCAGACCCCGTGGACCACCAGTGGTCCACAGACCACTGGTTGGTGACCACAGGTTCCATTATTCCACCTTTTCCTGACTACAATAACCACAGAAAGCTACCTTCACTTACTCCCAGATCTGAGCTCCTAAACAAACACATCCAGCAGGGATCTGAAACCTCATGTCTCCCAAAACACTCCTCATCAGGCTCTAAAGCAGGGGAAGGCAGTTGGGGGTTATCAGGCCAGCAGGGGAGCAGTTACAGGCAGAAGAGGTTAGGGGCAATCAGGCAGGCAGGCAGGCGAATGGTTAGTTGTCCAGCAGTTCCAGATTGTGAGAGGGATGTGCAATTAGAGAGGGTGTAGGCTAGGCTGAGGGACCTCCCCTTCTACCCTCATGCACAAATTTCATGCACTGAAACTCTAGTAACAAATAATCCTATCTAATAAAAGGGTAATATGCAAACTGATCATACTTCTGATATACTCACAAGCCATGCCCACCAGCCAATCAGAGCTAGCATGCAAATGAACCCAACCAAGATGGCTACAGCCACAGAGAGCACAGGAGAGAGGCCTGTGTTGCCCTGGCGATGGAAGAAGCCAAGCTTTCCACAAAGCCTAGCCAGAGGAGGTTAAGACAACCAAGTTTCAATGGCTGCGGGAGCAGAAGACTTGACTCTGCTCCAGGCTACAAAGTTTCAATTGTAGAAAATAAATAAATCCCAGATATCTGGGCCTCCACTTGGGTTGCTGAATGGTGTGGCCAGCTTGCAAACCACCACAGGTCCCTTACCCCAGCCAGCCCCTACCCCAAGGGAACACCCACCCTGATCCAGAACACCCTTCAGGACAAACCAGCTGGCCCCCACTCATGCAACAGTCCTCTATCCTATCTAATAAAAGTAATATGCAGATTGACCATCACTCTAACACACGATGATTGCCCCCATGTGTCACAAGATCCTGCTCCCATGTGGCACAAATGGCCACCACAAGATGGGCAGCAGGGGAGGACAGTTGGCAGGGACCAGGCCTGCAAGGGAGGGCAGTTGGAGGTGATCAAGCCTGCAGGAGAGGGCAGTTAAAGGTGACCAGGTCAGCAGAGGAGGGAAGTTGGGGGTTTGCAGCCCTGCAGGGAAGGGCAGTTGAAGGTGACCAGGCCCATAAGGGAGGGCAGTTAGGGGAAAACAGGCTGGCAGGGGAGTAGATAGGCATCAATCAGGCTGGCAGAGGAGTGGTTAGGGGGTGATCGGGGTGGCAAGCAGAAACAGTTAGTAGCAATCAGGAAGGCAGGCAAGTGAGCAGTTGGGAGCCAGCAGTCCTGGATGGTGAGAGGGATGTCTGACTGCCCGATCTTGGAGTTCCAGATTGGAGAAGGAGCAGGCTGGGCTGAAGGACACCCACCCCCTGTGCACGAATTTCATGCACTGGGCCTCTAGTGATAAGAGCCAAGCCTGGTGGAGTCCATGTGCCAGATATCTCCTTGGTCCAAACCCCACTTCTATCTCAAGTAGCAGGTCAGCACTGTTTCTCTGGGTATTTCAACTGACCTGCCCACCTTGTGAAGTCTGTATCTAGTACTCTGTTCTACACTTTGCTGAGGTCTTTACAAAGACTGACCAGAAAAGAAAAATAAGATGGGAAAGGTTTAAATGAAATGTCCTATGAAGAAGTAGGAGGCTATTTAACCAGAGGAAAGACTTAAGGGGCACACTTTGGCCCTCAAACTATCAAGGAAACATTACATGGGAGCAGGAAGATTCCTTCTACCCAAACTTAAAGCCATTATGATGAAGGACTTCCTAATTAGTAGTCTGTTCTGGAGTGGAACTAGCTCTTTTCCATTCTCTGGGGTACTGGCCACTGCACTTCCCAAGCAGTTGTGAAAGACTGTGTTATTAGACAAGTCCTGAGCTTGGCACAGAGAAAAAGTGTCCTTCACATAAAAAATATTGGAGTTCAAGTCCCAGCTCAGCTACTCCCCAGCTATAACGTTTGGGACTAAATTCTTAACCTTTCTTAATAGTTTGTTCATCTGACTCATTTTTCTGGGATGTTATAAAAATTTAAAAGCATATTTATAAAGAACCTGGCACTGTAGGGCAGCCAACAGAATGAATAACCCATAGTAGTAAATGTTTTTAGAGGCAGGAATATTAGCTAATACATGCAAATGGCTCACAATGTGTGAAGCGCTATTCTGAGCACTTTAACATACTATTTCATTTCATCCTCATGCCTATCCAACTGTCTCCATATTGCAGATGAGGAAACTGAGGCATTGAGAAGTTAAGCAACTTCCCCAAGATCTGGCTCCAGAGTTGGTTCTCATGGCCACCACACCAACAGTGTAATAGACAGAGGAAAGCCAAGGGCTACGGTTGGCAGACCTCACATTTTTGGCCCTTTCACCTGGGACAGGGTATTTCATTACTCTGGGCCCATTTTCCCAGCTCTGATATGGAAATACTGATCCCCACCACTCAAACAGTTTAGATGTGGGGTTTAATAAAATAACTTATTTAACTCTTGAACACAGTTAACTGTCCTCAGTTGGGAAAGTGATTAAACTGCATAGTTCTACATTCCTTTTCAATGTATATATGGGTGGAGCTAGTGTCCTGGGAAAACACAACATATCAAGGAAAGTTAGACTTTCAGATTTTAAAGGCCAGTTTCAGAAAGATCTGGGAAGCTTCTCCTGGTAATCTACTCCTCCCTTCCTCCACCACAACTTTACTTTGTCTCTAAACCCAGGCTAGAGTGGAAAGACTGCTGCAAAATGAAGGCTTTGAGTCTCTCTCTCTCTCTCTCTCAGAGTTTTTGGTTGAGTCTCTGGTCATCCATCTAGCTCTCTGATATGAATAATGATATGTAGGTTTAAAAACACCTTCTCCTAGCCCTAGCCCATTTGGCTCAGTAGATAGAGTGTCAGCTTTCAGACTGAAAGGTCCTGGGTTCGATTAGGGATGAGGACACGTGTGCCCAGGTGGCAGGCTCAATCCCCAATAGGGGGCATGCAGAAGGCGGTCGATTGGTGATTCTCTCTCATCATTGATGTTTTAATTTCTCTTTTTCATCTTCCTTCTCTCTAAAATCAATAAAAATATATTTTAAAAAAACAACAATAATACCCTCTCTTAGCAGCTGGGGGAGAGGGTGGTGTATAAAAAGCTGGAGGGTAAAGGTGGGGAAACACTGATTTGTCAGTAGAAGGAAGCAAACCCCAGACCTCCTCCCCTTCAATTCCCCAGGGCCTGCATCTCGCCCTTAGAATAAATCAACAGCAGAGCGAGCACTTCCACAACAGGTGAGAGGCTCTGTGGCCAGTCCTGGGCTGAGGGCGGCCTCCGCCAAGGTTCCTGCCTCCCTGGAATATAATTCAAAGAGAAACGAATGACAATAACCTTTTCCAAGGTTTCTTGCTTGATATCAGTGTGGGTTTCCAGGAATTCCAGAAAAATAGAAGATTGAATTGTTTTCATTATAAAGGTTGAGATGACTAGAAACTAATGAAAAAAGAAATACCTTTTGAAATCCTAACATTAAAACAGTTATTCCCATAGAGAGCAGTGCCTCTCTCTGCACAAAGGCTGAGGCTTTAGAGGCAGAATGCTGAATTATTCACCTTCTTCATAGAAAAACGCCTTTGCCAAAGGGTTCTAGAAACCCACTGTCACAGTTTCAGGAGCCTCTCTTCTTGAAACACTTCATCACACACTCAGCTGCCAGAATTGCTGCTAGGAAAGAACAACAATAACTCTAGCACTTTCAGGAAGACAATTAGAGTCTGTATTATTATCCATGGCCTGTTTGCTGCTCCTTTAATTCAGGAGGTATAAAAAAACAATATTGCATTATTCTATAATCTCTGTTGTTTCTCAAATCACATTAATGAACACATTATAATTAGATATTATAATCACAGCATAACTTCCATGACAGTCTTTTCACTTAAAAAAATAGCTGAATGGACCTTGAAATGGAATAGTTCTTCATACTTTGGTGATCTCGTAAAGACCAGAAATCAGAGGCTGCTTTTCCCTTTGTGCAAACTTGGTGAACCTCCATTTAAAAATGAGTTCAATTTATAACATTTTCTAAAGGGTCCTTTTAAAAAGACTCGGATTGATATTATTTTTCAACAATATAAGATTTCAGAAAGAGTATTATTTCTGAGACTTGTGGGCAAACAAAACATTTGGCGAAAATTTGAAGAGCTCTGTGAGGAAAGAATCTAAGTCTATCTGCTCATCACTTTTCACTCAGAGCATGTTGAACAATGAATGAATGAATTTAGAGAGCCAGGCTGTTCTAGAGGGATTTAAAGGTTGGTGGAATCACAGTCAACCCTGAAATATAATTCTATAAAATGTTTTTTAAAAAGTTAAATTTTAGCTCCTTTTCTAAAGAAAAGACTTTATGAAATAGCCACCACATAGGCTTCACAACCTGCTATGATATGACACTTTTTAACCTCTCTAAATTAGCTATTCTTCACATGACAAAACACAGACCTCAGAACCTTCCCCCCAGACTAGAGCTGCTCACTGCCAGGAGTGTCGCTTTCAGCACCTTTGGTCAGGAATGGCTGTAAGAAGCCCGCCAGCTGGCCAGAAGGCCCCGGTAGTGGTGTTCAAGCCCAAGAGAAATCTCTGAGACCTGCCAAAAAAATTCCACAGCCTCCTGCCCAAACCCTCTGTCCTCTTCCTTGTTGCCCTGGCAACCAGAGGCCAGCCTTAGTCAGCATTTTTGTTTGAGTGAGCTGCATTCTTCTGTCCACTGAGCCCCAATCAAGGATGGAGGTAAACTCAGTGCTGAGCTTGCTTGGGAACAATATCAATTTCTCAACAATGCAGCCCCTGAGAAGGGGCCGTAGGGACTGACAGAAAGATTAAAATATTGGAGACAGAAGCCCCCATTCATTCTTCTGGCTTCATATTTAAATGAATAATACACATGAGAAGAAACACTTCCTTAGATAAAGGCCTGAGTCTGTTTCCATGTAAAGGAATTGTTCTTTCAGATGGGAAAATAGAGATTGAGAAGCCTGTTTCTCAATTTCTTACCAATTAATAAAATTTTCCATTTCATTAGGCAATGTTGCAAACATGTCTTTTATAATGCAGAATGAATACTGTGTTGAATTTTAAACTGTAACAACAGAATATTCTATAGTCATTATAGGCAGGTGTGGCTCATGTTATCTTAAAATATACATTTAGCCCTGCTGTTAGAAAGGATTTCAGGCAGCTTAGAATAGACACAACCAAAGTCACAGCACAATTTCCATGATCAGAATATAAAGTGTCTACCAATACATTAGTGACTGCCCAATACAAAACAGTAATGTGATATGCTATTAACTGTGTTTTAAATAACAAAGTACACACACACAGACCCATACAAAGATTAGAAAGAAATCATATCTTCATACTCTACCTACATAAGAGCATGATTATGTTCTTCCTTGTTTTTGAGTATTTTAAATATTTTTTAATAATGAATGTGTTTTATGCTTGTTATGATTTTATTTACATACAGTTCTGAGTTTTGATAAATACATACCATTGTGAAATAGCCACTAAAATTAAGATATAAAACTGTGCCATTACCCGCTCCCCAAAATTCCCTAGTGCTGTCCCTTTGTAGTCGGGCCCTCCTCCCTCACCCCTAAAATTGGCAACCACTCATTTGTTCTCTGTCCCTATTGTTTGCCTTTTCCAGAATGTCATATAAATGGAATTATGTAGTATGTAGCTTTTTGAGGTCTGCCTTCTTTCACTTAGCAAAATAATTTCTTTTGTGTCAATTAGGAAAAAACAAAACATCAATTATATTTTTAAAAGTTAAAACTTTAATTTTCTACTTAATAAAAATAAAAAAAATTCACAAACTGAATTCTAATCTCTAAAATATGAAGATACCAAGAAGTACAATTTTAACTGAAATTGCTCTCTTTTCTAGGGTTGCCATTATTCTAATGGGCCCAGAACTTCTTTGTAGCCTTTTAGGAAATTTAGCAAAAATCTAACTCTAGTTATCAGGACCCGTGGAGAAGGTCTTTCATGAAAGTTCACTCTGCACAATGTCTGTGATAGATGCCTACTGAAAGCAGGGGAAGATCTACTTTTTTAAAAAGATAATGTCCTAGGATCCCCACCCCTCAGGGACCACCCCTCTACTCAGAGCACCTAACACATTCCTAGATAATTCACCAATTATCAGATACAAGTAGTTCAACTCTGTTGCTACAGTAGCCAATGTTTAATTGTAGAAGCAAGCCATTTTTAATGAAATTTCCTCCCTTCAGAAGGTTCCTAGCTGGGGGAGGTAGTAATCCTCACTGGCTCTTTGATCTAAATTCTGTAACTGTTCAATAACTTGGCCTGACGGGCCACTGAAGACAATAAGGAAGCATCCTGCTCTCACGTTCATAAACCTCTGTGCTTGCTGGTGTCTGGTCTCTGCTCCAGTAATAAGACTCAAAGATGGGAACCACCTGGACTCCATAAAGTAGGAAGGGGAAGAGTTTGAATCCACTCCTCTGGCCAACAATTAGATTTAATCATCTTGTCTCCTCTACTAAAATATAACTTCCCTGAGGGCAGCCATGTCTCGTTTATTACTTTCCACTATATAAATGTTGATTGAATAAAGGATTGAGGAAATAAAGGAAAGAAAAATATTTTTCCATTATGTAATAATGAAGGTTCATTTTAGATCTGAAGTCAAACTTTCCTCAAGTCCACTTTGTTAACATCCTGACATGATTTCAGTGACACTGAGTTAATATTTGAGCCCTGGGGATTGGGAGGTGTACATTAAATTGTGCAATGGAGTCCGAGGAGTGGTTTTTCCATGGCACAATATCATCAGACTCTGTACCTAGAGGATGAATGTCATGGAAGAAAGAAGCAAGAAGAGGAAGAAGAGGATGAAGAAGGAAGAAAAGAAGAAACAGAATATTTATATAGCACATAATTTATAAAGCACTTTCACATCTATCATATATTTAAGAATAATAAAAATATACAGAAGTGTGATGATTCTCCAGAAATAGGGGAATAAATTAATCTACTTATTAAATTTGCCAAGCTTCCTTCCTAATACAGAGGTAGAGCATAGGAAAGCCTCCCTTGAGAGCCCTGCATTCAGTAAAGGCCTGCCTATAGGACAAGGACCTTGTGAAGATGGGCTGTATAACCAGGGCCATCCTGCAAGCATGGGGAGAGGAGGAATTACTAACTGCACAGTGAGGCAAGGATATGCAGGCAGTTGTTGATTCCAAGGATATGAGAGTGGGGCTCAATGAAGAGAGGAAAGTCACATTTCTACCAGATGCTGGAAAGTAGCTAACAGCTGAGCCAAATACCACTTTTACTGCCAATCCATTCCTGCCTCTGGCCTGGCTTAAGTGCAAATAGTGAAGTAAAAACCACCACTTGCAGAAAAAAAAAAAAGTAGAAAAACCACCAAGATGATAGACATAACCCACACCTGAACCATCAGGCATCTTGACAAATGCTCCAGAAAAACTATTATAGACCACTCGAACACTAACTACTATATGGCCTTAAGTAGTCTCTTCAGACCATTTTTCCTATGTTCCATAATAAAATGAGACATTAACTATCAACTCCATCACCTTTTCTTCTCCTAAACACACACACACACACACATACACACACACACGGTCAAAGCTGAACTGTGTAAGCTCTGTGCAAATCCAGACAGCTCTCCCTGCCTGTCCTACACAATGGAATGCATGCTATGAGGTAGCAAAATGCACCAAATTCGATGGCCTTTGGGGATCAGCATTTAAGGAACTTGCTTGGCATTTCTGTAATAGGAACCATCAATAGTACATTCTGGTTCAAAAGCACTTAGGGTTGGAATAGAGGAAACAATTTAGGACACTTTTCCCCACCCCTTTTCAGAAATACTTTCTGTAGGAAAGAAGAAGGTGGGGCAAGAGAAAGAGAAGCAAAGAAAGAGGTAGAAACTGAGAAACAAGCCTCTGGTATGGCTTTGCCTAAGGAAAAAACCTCAGTAAAGCTCATTTAAATATACAACTAACAGAAAACTTACAAATGTTCCTAAAATAATACTGTTTCATTTACTCTACATTAATAAATAGAAAAATTATTCCAAATGGAATTCTTATCCAAAGACAGAAAACAATAATGTAATTATTTCCCTCCTGAGAAACATGATACTGTTTATCTCAAAACAATATAAATGTTACCTGAAATAACTATGAGTTCAGACTAAAGTAATCCTTAGAGTAAAGGCACAACTATAGTTACACAGTTCAGTGTGACAGTTCAAATGAATAAAAAGCACAATTTGTGTTCATTTCTCTCATTTTCAAAGGCTCTAAAGAATTATTTTAATTTACCATGTTTTTAAAACCTCATGCAGCATGGATACTTTATATCTTAGAATTTATTTGATGAGAAATACATTACGTATATTTTTTAAAGTATCAGCTGTCACTAAAAGAGAAAATAGTGTTTACTCTAATGCCCCCAGTTCCCTGAAAGAAAGCTCTCTAAACCAGTTATAACTTCTTATTTCCTTAAAAGCCAGTGAAAGGAACCTACTTATGTATCTGGCTTCATGGAAGTCATAAAGCAAAGTCTGAAGAATTAGAACAATAAATGAAGCTTTCCTCCCCAAAATGTATGTAGCCAGCAAAATTTATGAGACCAGAAAACATATGCTTCATTAGTTTAACAGCTGAGAAGGAAGAATTCTGCTCTTGCATAGGCCAAGCCACAGAAGCAAGGAAAACAAGGGTTTCTTTAAAGATTCTCATTATTCAGTTTTTGAGGAACAGCCCTGAGCCTGCCCTAGAGAGAATACACAGCAGCAGTCTGTTGACTGATCAAATAAATAAGTGAATGATCAATGCCCAGGCAGCTTTGCAGACCACTCTACCAGAGTCCACATGCAAACCATTTTCCTTGCTCATTCTTCCTCAATCTCCCCTCTTTGTCATGCTCCACAGCAGATCAAATATGGTCGCAGATTCTTTGTCATTCTTCCAAAGAGCATCCTTTGCTATTTGCTCTAATCTGTGACTGCTTTGACCAAGAGAATATGGCAGATGTAACTCTGAGTTCCAGAGCCAGGCCCTTAAGACATTGGCCAGTTCTATTTTCTATCTTTTGGAACATTCCCTTGGGGAGACCCAAGCTGCTATGTAGTATGTGCCACTACTCTGAGATAGCCCTACAAGAGATGCCATAGAGACACTCCAGGCTTTAGTCCCAGCTAAGCACATTTCCAGCAATCCTGGCTCTGGTGCCACACGTTTGAGCAATGCCATCTGGGACCCTCCAGACCAGTGGTTTTCAACCTTCTTAATGCCACGTCCCTTTAATGCAGTTCCTCATGTTGTGGTGACCCCCAACCATAAAATTATTTTCGTTGCTACTGCTTTAGGAAGGTTGAGAACCACTGCTCCAGACTATCCTGCCCACCAGCTGAACACCACTCAGTGATCTCAATCAATACCACATACAGCAAAAGAGCAGTCTAGCTGAGCCCTGCCTAAATTCTAGACCCAGGATGTCTGTAATATCATAAAAAAGCTACTGTTTGTAGTCACTAAATTTGGGATAATGTATTACACAGCAATAGGTAATTGGAACATATTCTTTTTCTCCTTGTAAAGCTAGCAAAAGCTGAAGGCAGCCATGCTAGTGCAGCTAGTCCTGCTATCGGGTGGCTCTGCATATAGTGCAGGCAGAGGCTGGGACAAGAAAGTCATTCTGCTTGAGAGGTCTAGAACAAGGCATTGGGCCTCTAATGCTTCTAAAGGAAGAATGGCTAGCAGCTCCCTAGCCAACAACTTTGGCAACAAAGGCCACAAAGCACCACCAGGCACCTTGGAAGACCATACCTGTCTCATGAGCTCCTCTTGACGCATTCGAATCCTCTCTCTCTCCATCTGAATCCTCTGAAGTCGGAGTTTCTGCTGCTGCTGTTGCTGAGTGGTCAGCGCATTGGGCATACTCAGGAGCCCTGCTGCTGGGTTCTGAGTAGGGTGGTTCTGCTGGCTCAGGATACTGGGTATCATTTGCTGCTGGTGCTGGTGACTCATCACTGTGGGAGGGAGGAACATAGGAGATTAATGACAAGGGTCCACAACACCTTATCAAAAGGAAACCATCACAATGTTTGTGCTTTGGAGTATAGATTTTTGGGGTCCCTTCCAAAGCACTTCCCTGTTAATCTATACTGTTTAAGTAATTATCACCTTAACTCAATTCATGGACCTCAGATACTGATCCCACTCCTGACTCATTAGTCTCAGGTCTTGTGCCCTGTTAAAAATCTTATTTCCCACCCTGCCTATGTCTAAAATAAATTTTAAGCCTTTCACAGAACATAGTATTCACAAGTAAATTCTACAAAGATTAGTTAGCACTACATATGTGATCATTTCACCAGGACATGTGGGTGTGGGTGCACTTCCTCAGACTACCCGAATGTGAATGGTAGAGCTGCAGAAGCTGTGAGCATGTGCTTGCTGGGTATGCAGCAATACCTAGGGTGAATGAAAACCCATTGCACATGTAAACACAGTGCCTGTGTCAGAGATCTGTACACAGGCAGGAGCCCATTAGTGCTTTGTCTGAAAAGGGTGCACCAAAGAAGTGTGAGCTAAGCTCAGGAACAAGTAACAGTTTTTGCAAAGAGAAATATTAGTGATGAAAAATTTACATAAAAATGTTAATCATGCTTGTGATTAGATGAAGGCATTAGAAGTGTTCTAAGTTTTTTAAGGATTTTCCATTTATCTGCATTTACTAACTATTAATTTTAGCATGTCATATATCACTTTAGAATACAACTGAAAAATCCTCTAATAAATTATATCATTCTCACAAAAAAAATGCATTTTAAAAGGTTATAGTTTTTCTCAAAATAGTTTACCAGTCAAAATTTGCTTAACTTGTGCCTGGGCGATATACTATAATAATGAAAACAATGCTTTTCAGTTTATTTGTTCCTAGGTCAGGGCCAAAGACGACAACTTCACACACAGAGAATTGCTTTCCTTAAGGAACAATTAATTTCATGGCAGGGAACTTCCTCTAGCTGGGGAGAGAGGGTGTTAAACCATATTTTTTAAAAAATGTTTTGATACACTCACTTAAACCTTGATTGGGTTCCCCCCCGCTGTGTATCAGGCAGTGAGCTTGTAGTTGGAATAGACAGCTCCTGCCCTCATAAGAACTAATAAGCTGTGGGGAAAAATGTGGGAAGAACTGAGGTGGGTTTTTATGTGTGGCTGTGGAACACTAGGATGATAGGCTTTGTAAGGAACCTCAGAGATCATCTAACCCAGTGGTAGGCAAATTGATCATCTAACTCATGTGGCTCATGAGCTGCAGTTTGCTGCTCTGTTGATTAATGAGTTTGCCGACCACTGACCTACACTCTCGATTCCAATAATTATAGGTTGTTGTTCCTTGTGATTAAGCCTTTATCTGAGTGGTCAGCAAACTTGCATGTGGCTTGTGAGCTGCAGGTTGCCGACCACTGATCTAATCCATCCCTTCATTTTATGGCAGAAAAAGGAAATCCAGAGAGGTGAAGGGATGTGTTCTGGTTAGCACAAGAACTATTTTCAAAGTTGCCTCCTAAGACCTGGTCCATGGTTCAACTGTCCTTGGCTGCCTTGTGTCTCACCTTAGACTGAAGAACAGGAACAAACACTCAAACTGCAAGCAACCCTCTAAACATAGGCTGCCTTTGACAGCAAATCATCAAAAGTTGTCCAGGTTACAAACAGGTTTCAAGGAGGGTTTGCTAGATTGATAGTCTGAGAGAGTGGGAATTTTTTAGCATCTCCCATTCCAGAGAGACTATGGACTATCCCCCAGTGTTGACATCAGGCCAGGCCTTAAAATACAGTCTTATGGTCCCTTCCCAGCATGTAAGCCTTCTTTCATAGAACACTGTCAGCTTTCTGAAGAACCAGATGACCCTGTAAATAACATGGTCATCAATGACATGACTCTTACATTGCTTGGGAAAAACTGTTTTGTCTTAGGTTGCTTGCTCTGCGAAAATAAGATTTGGTAAATGTCCATAAAAGTGGTCCTACACAAAGGGTCGCTGTTGCTCTCTGGACTCCCTGCCTGAAAAAAGGCAGAGCAATCGCTGGCTGCCTAGCCAGCCCACTGGCCAGCTAATAAAGGCTCCCTAAATTTTAATTTGATCTGGACTCCAGTGGTCGTTTACCTGTGTTCGCTGCACAACAGATAGCTCTCTGCTCAATAATGAGCTGCTGCAGGGAGAGGAATAGTCTGTCTAGAGTTCAGCTTTCTCTCCCAGAATTAAGCCCACCTCAAAAAACTCACCCCCAGGCACCATCCTGGCACACAGGAGGCTGAGAAAATGATGTGATAAGGGAGTGAAAGTACCTGGGCATTTCTTATGTTCTTAGCTTGAGAACAGAAAAAAAGTCGTGACTGGTGGCAAAGTAACTGAGTGTTTCATTTGCATAGCTTGCTAGAGCATAATTACTGTCTCCATTTACAGGATTGAGGAAGAGGCCAGAGACTGTGCACAAGGGAAAACCTGTTCTTCAATACTTTTTCAAGTAAGACAATGTCCAGCTACCAGGATGGGTTCTGTTCATTAGACCTCTTTCAAGACAAGGGATGGTGATCATTCCCAGTGATAGTTGTTTCTGAACCTCCTGAAAAAAGATGCTCCTATTTTTCTGAGATAACTAATGAAACAAATGCCCAATTGTGTCTATAAGAGAAATGTGTAAATTGAATATTGCTAATATCAGAAACCCTCAGGTTAGGAAAAAGAGGCTTGTAAAAGTTTTTGTTGGTAGTTCAAAGGTTAACTGTTAATTTTTATATCTCAGATACTTTGAACATTTTTTTTAAATGCCTCAGGTTTGGTAAGTTATTGATATGACAAATAAATGGGAGCAGAACTGTCTTTGGAGGACTGAGAAGACTCCTGCCAGTGTAGAAAATCCTGCCCCAGTTACTCAGTGGACTCTCACTCATCTCCACAAAGCACGCAGACACTGCTTGGCACACTTCCTCAATGTCTGTGTCCTTATCTGGGGGGTGAAAGACTTGGAGACGAGCTCTTCCAAAGCCACATCCTTGCTGGTTCCAAAGTACCAGCCACACAGAGACATCCTAGGGAGGAAAGGTGGGCATGCTGCCTTCTTCCACTTAATTTAGATTTGACTTCTCGACTAGACATCTTCAGTTATTAACTGTAGAGACTGAAAAAGAGCGTAACTTAAACAATGACTGATTTCAAAGTAAGATGCATACAAAACCCAGCAAGTCTGTATGAGAATATTCACTGCAGTTTAGTCTATAATAGCAAAAGGCTAAAACCTGTCCACCAATGGGAGACTACAAGCCCTCAATGAGAGAAGTTGTTTGTGCACTACTGCAGATATTGAGGGAGCTCTGCAGGCACTTGCATGGAACATTCTCTAAGAAACATTGTTCGGAGAGGGGAAATCGAAAAGGCAGAACTATTTGCATGAGTTCACCCTATCTGTAGTTGGAAAAGTGGAATTTGTGTACACATACAGCAAATCTCTTGCAGGACACAGGAAAAACTAGCAATAGTGGTGACCCTGGAGAGAAAGCTGGGAGTTGGGGGTGGGAGGAGATCTTCCTTTTCCTCTTCTGTACTGTTTGAAGTTTCCCTATGTGCATTTATTACTTATGTAAAACATAAACAAAATATGAAAGTTAAGAAAATATAAAACAAAACATGGTCATGTATAGATCAAACTCAATATTTTCCTAGTGGAGAGATAGGAGGTAGCCTCAAATTTACTTGAAAAATAACAAATAAGGCTTAGAACACAGTCAAGGTCATCAAAACTGAGTGCTTACCCATGCAACTCCTCGTGAACATGAGGAAACCAATACTCAGAGAGTGGGTGAGTTAGTTAGTCAAGTTCTTAAAGGGGGTGGGGACTTAAAAATCAGGTGTCCTAACTCAATCTAGGTGTTCACAATTCCACCTGCCACTCTGTTCCCTGGAGCTGTTATACTTTGTCACTGAACCTTCTCTGAGACTGGAGCTTGTGTGTGGCAGTTGAGGTTCTTTAAAACACTGCTTTTGTTAGCCACTCAGAGACAGTGTGGTAGAGGAGGCCAAGACAGAGAGACAGAGAGGAGGAGGCCCACAGGGGCATGGGAAGGTGAAACACCTAAATTTGTGACGAACAAAATACAACTTGGGAAAATATTCCAGAACATTTTAGGGAAAGAAAGTAGGGGATCCTGAAGGCAGGCTGGAGGAAGTCATTCAGGGGAGGGAGGGACATATGTAATACTTTCAACAATAAATAATTATTAAAAAACAAACAAACAAAGAGAGAATGCAAGATAGCGGCATAGGTAAACACCTACACTGCTGCCTCACACAACAATTTCAAAACTACAACTAAAAGACAGAACAGACATCATCCAGAACCACAGGAAAGCTGGCTGAGTGGAAATTCTACAACTAGAAGAAAAGAGAGGGGCTCACGGAGACCCAGAGGAGCTGCAAAAAGCTGAGGTACGGAGATGCACACTTGAAGAGAGTGGCTGTCGGAGTACCTGGCTGGCTTTCTCTAGTGGGAGGGAGATGGAGACTCCCAACTACATTGAACCCCTTATCCTACAGCACTGAACCCCACATCCAAGCGAGACTCATATGGGGGGAATTTTGACTGTGAAAAGGAAGAAGTGCACAGAAATTTAGGGGAGTCACGAAAGGGAAGAAGTCTGGTGGCGTGCACAGCCCGGTGCACAGAAGACTGACTGCTGATTGTGCCGCTGGCTTTCATGAGTGGGCGGGAGACAGAGCCTCCCAACTGCACCACTTCTAACTACACTAAACCCAAGTTTCAGGCAAAACCCTGGGGACCCAGACTCATATGGTCCTGGAACGCAGGGGAGCCAGAAAGGCACCATCCTAGAGGCACTGCACACGTGCACGGGGACCACTCCAGTGATTAGCCAGAGTCATGTGAAACCCAGGGTCTGTGGAGGGCAGGGCCAACTGGAAGACAAGGTGGTCTGTTAAGCCCTGAGACTTCACCCATCCAAAGCTCAACAGAGAGGCTTTTGGAGTTTTGGAAGTCTTGTATCATAAGGCTGAATCCAACACAGAAGTTCTCCCGGCAGAGTGAAAATGCAGAGACAAAGGAAGTGATCACAAACAAAAAAAAAGGAGGAAAACAAATGACTGGATATAGAGTTCAAAACCACACTTATAAGGTTTTTCAAGAATATCCTAGAAAAGATGGATAAAGTTAGGGAAACCCAAGAGGAGAGGAAAAAGGACCAAGTAGAGATGAAAAAGGACCAACCAGAAATAAAACATACACTGACTGAAATAAAAAATATTATACAGAGACCTAACAGCAGACTAGAGGAAGGCAAGAATCAAGTCAAAAATTTAAAATATAAAGAACCAGAAAACACTCAACTGGAAAAGCAAGAAGAAAAATGAATAAAAAAATGTGAAGATAATGTAAGGAGCTTCTGGGACAGCTTCAAGGGTACCAACATCAAAATTGTGGGGGTGCCTGAAGAAGAGAGAGAACAAGATACTGAAAACATATTTGAAGAAATAATGACTGAAAACTTCCCCTATCTGGTGAAAGAAATAGACTTACAAGTCCAGGAAGCACACAGAACCCCATATAAAAAAATCCAAATAGAACCACACCAAGACACATCATAATTAAAATACCAAGAGCAAAAGACAAAGAGAATATTAAAAGCAGCAAGAGAAAAACAGTTCATTACCTGCAAGGGAGCCTCCATATTATTGTCAGCTGATTTCTCAACAGAAACTATGCAGGCCAGATGGGAGTGGCAAGAAATATTCTATGTGATGAATAGCAAGAACCCACAACCAAGAATACTCTATCCAGCAAAACTATCATTTAGAATTGAAGGGCAGATAAAGAGCTTCCCAGATAAGAAAAAGCTAAAGAAGTTCATCAACTCCAAACCAGTATTATATGAAATGCTGAAAGGTACTCTTTAAGAAGAGGAAGAAGAAAAAGGTAAAAGATAAAAAATTATGAATAACAAATACATATCTATCAACAAGTGAATCTAAAAATCAAGTGAATTAAGAATTTGATGAACAGAATAAACTGGTGAATATAATAGGATCAGGAGCACAGAAAGGAAGTGGACTAATAATTCTCAGGGGGAAAAAGGTGAGAGGAGTGCAGGGAGAGAATGGACAAAAATTATACACCTATGGATGAGGTCAATGGTGGGAAGGTAAGGGTAGAGGGAGGGGTGGGAGCTGGGTAGAGGGGAGCTATAGAGGGGAAAAATGAGAAACAAATGTAATAATCTGAATAATAAAGATTTAATTAAAAAGCAAACAAACAAATAATTAATTAAATAAAGAAGTGGGCAGAGGAGAGACGAGTTGAGACCGAAGAATTCAAAACAATTTAATACATACAGTGGTACCTCAAGATACAAGTTTAATTCGTTCTGTAACCTTGAGACGTGGGAAACTATGAGACGCTCGAGTCACAGTAAACTGGTGGGTCTTGTGCAGCCGGCCGATTCACACGATTACTCCTATCTCAAATGTTGCTCGTATTTCAAATAAAAAATCGCTCGCTCGATGGCTCGTATCTCAAAAATCTCGTATGTTAAGGCACTCATATCTCGAGGTATCACTGTACATGAAAGTGGTAGGAGTCTAACTCCCATTCCTTTAGTGTGGACTGTGCATAGTGACTGCCTCCCAAAAAGAACTGTATTGAATGCATGGGGAAATAGTCATTTTACAGGTGAGAAACCCTGTATATTAGCCAAATGATCAAGGCCAACACTAACCGTACTAGCATAATCCTCCCTAAGATGTTATAAAAAAGCACATTACCTCTGCAACCTTCTTCCCCAAAACACACCATCCCAGTTTAATAACAGAAAACGGTCCCAAAAAAATCTAATAGAGGAGAATTATACAAAATTCCTAAGCAGGAAAACTCATAGGAGAGAACCCTGATACCCACAAACTGAAGGTGGAGACCACATAGAGCCTGGTAGGATGAGTGAAGGTGCAAAGGGCTAGCTGAGCCCCCACAGACAGCAACTGAAGTCCCAGAGAGAGATCTCAGCTGTGGTGGGGAGGCACTAACAACTCTGGGATCTAATCCCCAAGCTGTCTCTTTAGCAGAGAGTACTAAATCTGAGGAGGCATCCCCATCAATTCTAGCTGTGAAAACCAGTGGGGTGCTGTCTGCTAGGGAGTGGCAGCTGAAAGTTTGGGCACACTCTTGAAGGGCTAATGCACAAAAATTCCCTGTGGAGCCTTCCACCTTGTGCTCTGGCAGAGGGAGGGAGAAGAGGACTGGAGCTGTGAGAGCAGAACCCAGGACTGGGGACTCGAGGGATAGAGCTCAGAAGGCAGGCACACCACTCCACCTCTCCCAGCAGAGGACATCTTTCCCACATAGACATCTGCCTTGCCTGGGGGAAAGACAGTCAATATACCTTATTGGAAAACACCTTGCCCTGAGACTATTAAGAGATTACAAGTAACAGCCTCCATGCAGAAGCAACTGACCCACCCTGTTGAAAAAACTCTTGCTACACCTGAGGACGATTGCTTTGGGGCAATTCAAGTCAGAGTCTGTAGACAGAGGAGGGTCTCTAGAGGCTTTGAATTTTTGTCTGATCCAAAAATATTTTGGAATAAAATATTTTAGAATATAATATAATATTTTAGAATATAATATAATGTTGTTTAGTCAGAAACTGACTTTAATATTGTCCTGCACTAGAGATTGAGAGGGGTAGAACATCTACCTTTAACATAGTCACAAACCCAGACAACCAAAATGAGGAAACAAAGAAACAACCCCCAAATGAAAGAACTAGAGAATTCTTCAGAAGAAGAAACTCATCTGAAAGAGTTCAGAGTAATGATGGTAAAAATGCTCAATAATATGAAAAAATATATAGTAACTATGAAAAAGAACAGTCTGAGATAAAGAATGAAATATATAAAGAACACCTGGAAAGGAATACACAGCAGATTAGGGGAAGCTGAAGATCTAATCAGTGAAGTAGAAAACAGAGTTGAAAATATCACTCAATTAGAGAACCGAAAAAGAAAAAAACAATTAAAAAAGAGGAGGACAGCTTAAGAGAGCTGTAGGAAAACATAAAAGTATTAGAATAGCAGGTGTGCCAGAAGAGCAGAAAAGGAGAAAGGAACAGAGAAAGTGTTTAAAGAAATAATGGCAGAATTTCCCTAACCTGGGAAAGAAAAAAGTAACACAAATTCAGAAGGCACAGAGAACCCGAAACAAGAAGAACTCAAACAGACCCACACCCACACAAATCATAATTAAAAATGCTAAAAATTAAAGACCAAGAGAGAATCTTAAAGGCAGCAAGAAAAAAGAAAACTATAACCTACAAAGGAGTTTCCATATGGCTGACACCGTTTTCTCATCAGAAATTCTATAGGCCAGAAGGAAATGGCATGAAGTACTCAAGGCAATGGAAAGCAAGGATCTGAGTCTAAGATTACTATATCAAGCAAGGCTAACATTAAAATAAATGGTCGAATAAAGAGCTTCTCGGGCAAAATGAGGCTAAAGGAATTAATTCATCACCACCAAACCAGCGTTACAAAAAATGCTAAAGGGATTACTGTAAAGGACTGCTGAGAAGAAGAAACTAAAAGAGATCTAGCCATACAGAATCAAATGGCTATAAATAGTACCTCTCAATAATAACCTTTAATGTAAATTGATTAAATGCTCCAATTAAAAGCTGAATGGATACAAAAACATGACCCAACTCAGAAACATCAATCAGAAGGGATAGATGCACCCCTCTGTTCATAGCAGCACAATTTACCATACATGAGATTTGGAAATAGCCTAAGTGCCCATCAGCAGATGAGTGGATTAAAAAACTATGATACATCTACACAAAGGAACACTAAATTGCTGTAAAGAAGAAGGGACTCTTACCATTTACAACCACATGGATGGACCTGGAGAACATCATGCTAAGCGAAATAAGCCATTCGGGAAAAGATAAATATCACATGATCTCACTCGTTTGTGTTATATAATGAACAACATAAACTGATAAACAAAAATAGAGCCAGAAGAAAATAAAATATTTTAGAATATAATAGAAGTAATCCTGTTATTTGCAGATTTTTAATATTTCCTATGACTTTCATGATATTATACTTAAAGTCCTTTTTTCTTGAAATATTAGTGCTTATGCATGTAATATTATATTTGAGATCATTTTTCTTTAATAATTGGTGTCTATTGCATGTAACATTATATTTAAAATCATTTTTGTTGAGATATTAATGTTTATTGCATGTATTATTATATTAGGATCATTTTCCTTGAAAATAAAAATTTTAAAAATTCCTAAGCTGTACTCCTCAAAATTATGAAGGCTATCAAAACAAAGAAAGTCTAACAAATTACCACAACTATGAACAGTGTAAGGAGAAATGCCATCACAAAGTAATATGGTATTCTGTAAAGAATACCTGGAACAGAAAGTAAGGAAATGTAAGTAAAAATATGTATTTTATTAAAAAGTAATGAATAATAAAATGTATTATGTATGTACATAAACAATAGAATATTATTCAACCATAAAAGAAATGAATCCTGCCTTAGCTAGGTAACTCAATTGGTTAGAGCATCATCCAGATACACCAAGGTTGCAGGTTCTATCCCTGTTCAGGGCACATATAAGAATGAACCAATGAGCCCTGGCAGTTTGACTCAGGGGATAGAGCATCAGCCTGAGAACTGAAAGGTTGTGGGCTCAGGCTCAATTCTGGACAAGTTGCATGTACCTTAGTTACAGACTTGATCCTGCCTCAGTTGATGCATGTGCAGGAGGCAACCAATCAATGAGTCTCTTTAATATTGATGTGTTTTTTTTCTGTCTCTCCTCCTCCCTCCCACCCTTTCTATAAATCAATGGGAAAATATCCTTAGGTGAGGACTGACACCCCCCAACACACACAAATATATATATATAAGTACATGGAACAACAAATTGATATGTCTCTCTTTCTCTCTCTCCCTTCCCCCAACTCTAAAATCAATCAATAAATAAACTTTGCTCAGCACAGCCAGTGGTGAGCCTGAAGAGGGGTAATAAAAGATTAAAGAAAATAGACAACAGAATATAGCTGGGGCAAGGTGGGACACTGTTCCCAGATGGAGAGACAGTGATAAAGCCTGGAAGCCAAGACATTACTTTATAGTCAAGATCCCATAAAGCAAAGCAATGGCATAGTCAAGATGTTTACAATGTTCTCATAAGTTTCTAATCCACTTGATTACATGCACCTGAGAACTCTATCAAGCTTTGTTTTGGCAGCACTTGCTGCACCTCCCAGCCTATATCATTCAGCCACGTGGGACCACAGGTCCAAGCTTACAACCATAGTTTTTGGCTATAATTATGCTTGGTGGGCTTTGCTGGAACCTGTACGTGGCTTTGCCACGAGGACCATGTCCTTTCATTAGTCAAAGGCTTGAATCTGTCCAAATACTGTAGCTGCTCTCCACAAATAAATAATGTTTTAAAAATGAAATCCTGCTATTTGTAATACTATGGATGTACCATGAGGGTATTATGTAAGTGAAATAAGTCAGACTGAGAAAGATAAATACTATATTATTTCATTAATATGTGGAATCTTAAAAACATGCACACAAACAAGCTCACAGAAACAGGGGATAAGCTGTTAGAAGTGAGGGAGGAGAGGAGGTAAGAAAAGTCAAAAGGTAGAAATTTTCAATTATAAAAGAAGTAAGTCCTGTGGATGTAATATATGGCATGGTGACATATTAATAACACTGTACTATATATTTTAAAGTTGGTAAGAGAATATATCTTAAAAGTTCTCATCACAAGAAAAAAAATTGTAACTGTGTGGTGATGATGTTAACTACAATTATTGTAGTGATCATTTCATAAAATATACAAATATGGAACTATTATGTTATACAACTGAAACTAACTAGTTATCTGTCAATTATACCTCAATAAAGGGTGAAATTGAAATAATAATGTATCAGTATTGGTTTATTAGTGATAACAAATGTAGTGTGCTAATGTAAGATGTTAATAATATGGAAAATTGGAGGAAAGGATATATAGCAATTCTATCTTCTTAATTTTTCTATAAATCTTAAACTTAAATGTGAGCTGAAACCGGTTTGGCTCAGTGGATAGAGTGTCGGGCTGTGGATTGAAAGGTCCCAGGTTCGATTCCCGTCAACGGCATGTATCCTGGTTGTGGGCACATCCCCAGTAGGGGGCGTGCAGGAGGCGGCTGATCGATGTCTCTCTCTCATTGATGTTTCTAACTCTCTATCCTTCTCCCTTTCTCTCTGTAAAAAATCAATAAAATATATTAAAAAACAACAGTATGTGTAAAGTAACCATGACTTCAAAAAATATCAGGAACTGTATTGGCTGCTGCCTCTTCAATACTCACTATTAATTAGTTTTCAGAGAGTATATAAAATGGATAATATTCAAAAGGAAACATGTTTTAGGAGTAAATAGATATTAAGCTTTTTAAAAAAATAGCTGCTTCTAGGAATGGTCAAGTAAGATTGAGAAATGTTTACACAAAGCTAGAAGAGCTCATTTCACTGCAGGGTGTCTCTGAGCCTTGAATATGCTAACAGATACTGTGGCTTCCCAAGAGACATATGTAAAGTGCAGCACTTCCCACATTGGAAGACAGGTGCCACTCTGAGTATGAATGCTGGGAAATGCTGGGCCACTTCAACTTTAACAGATGTTTGGCAGTACTGAATTATGAATTAAACTGAAAATGAATTAATATTTATTAAGCTTCTGCAAGGTGTTAAACTCTTTAAAGTCAACTAAGCAGCTCTGTAGGCTGTAAAGCCAGAAGAAGGAACAGGGCAGTCTGTGGGTGTTAAACAATGACTTCATGGGCTTAGAATCAGACTGCTATTAAGACAAAAACAAAATAAAGCAAAACAAAGCATGGGGAAACAAGCATTTTACAAATACTGACAGTATCTGCTGAAATTCTCCACAACAAATGTTGACTTAATTGGAAAACTTCAAAGTCGGATTAACCTACATATGCAATTTCACAGGTGGTGAGCAGAACCTTAATAAACTAACTTTAGTTCCATAGATTTGTAATAACCTATCTTTTCAATTTAGTCAAGGCTTTTTTTTACTTGCTTGTAATAAAATAACATTACCTCTTCCAAATAATCCTTCTAACATCATCCCTCAGAAGTGAGAAGAAAATGCTGGCATTGTTTTTAAAACCTGGTTGCAATTTCTTCTGAAGAGGTGAATATGTAACATAAACATTCAAGAACCACCTTTTACAAAATAAGTGAGAATGTAATATTTAAGTGCACACACTGGGTAATACACTTGCTTTGGGATCTGGGAAACTTTCTCCTCCTAGATGGAATAGGTTTTTAATTCTGTTTGATGTTTAGGCTAATAAGTTTATATATATTGCATCAGAAACTCTATGAGAGGGGAGTATAAGAGTTAAATCCTGGACAGTGGAAATGAAACCTTAACCATCACTTCATTCTCTCCCCATTCTACTAGTGCAAGAATGGGGACACAGTACTTTCAGTGCTCAGTGTGGGAGAGTCTAAGGTAAATGGATTGTTTGGTCACCTTAGGCCTGTGACCATCCACAGCCCCAGAACTAGTTCATGGCAGTAGAACCCAAGTTTCCTGTTGTGTTCCCTGACAAAGAAAACTGGAGCCAGCCAGGGTTCTGTTTCCTCTATACAGAACCTCAGCCAGGCTGCCCAGATTAGCTCTCAGAGTGCCCTCCATGGATTACAACTAGCTAGTTGTCTTTTTGTAACCAAATCACTGGGTAATCAGAGAGGAAATATTACTCCTCCAACTGACCTAACTTTTTAAGGAAATCAAGCAATATTTATAACATTGTATTGCATCATGTACTAGTAAACAGGCACTCAAGCCTGAAATTCAGGGAATCTTTCCTCCTGGGTTCCTGATTGAGCCAGACATACTAAAGAGAAGCACTTTTAAGAAACAGTGAACTATTAGCTTCCTATGATTTGAAGTAACGCTCATCTTCCTGAGGGCTGGGTTTGTACACTTTATCAATAAGTCCAGGGAAGGAGCAAAGTCTCCCCAACTCCTCAGAACCAAGCCTAACAATGTGGATCTTCCTTATAATTAGAGGAAAAAATAATTTAGTGTGCGTGTATGCTCGGTGGGTTTGGACCGGTATCTCTTTGTCAAGAGACTCAGCACTTGCTAAGGCCTGGTAGAAGTCAAGGCTGAGAAAGATGATCATATGAATTTGAAGGTGGCAGGGGCAGGGTGGCTCTGTGGTGCAGAATAAGATTAAGAGGCATACACCACTTAGTAAATGAATGAAAGCCTACTGTGAATGATGGTTTGTCAATGAGGCAGGTCAGATTCCAGTTTGATGGGCAGCCTGTCAATGAAGGAAGGTAGGGATCTATCAAACAGGGAACCTGCTGCTATACTCCAGAACTTGGTTCTTCCAAATTAAGAAGACATTCTCAATTAGAAAACCACCCTTAGATCAATCAAAGGACTTGTATCCATGCATATAAGCCTAACCAATGGACACAGACAACAGAGTGAAAGCATGAGTGGGAAGTTGAAGGGTAATGGGGGGATGAGGACTTATATGTAATACATTAATCAATAAAAAAATTTAAAAAGAAAACAGCCCTTTAGTCTCACCACCTCCTGACTACTACAGTATAGCTTTCTCTTCCTTCATTTCCCCCCTCCCCCATTCCCTCATTATATACACAGTAACCAGTTTCATGAAAATATCCCCTTTCTCCATTAGGAGCATGCTCATTCAGCTCTTATCTTTATATTCCAGTAAGTCATTTTGCTCTTACTGTTTAACAACAACAACAACAAAAAAAAAAAGAATATAAAAATCCTTGCATACCTTGTTTAACTGGAGAATTTTAATGCTTTTCATTTATCATTATACAACCAAGGACAATTTTATAAGATTTTGTACATGGCTGTCACAGACAAAGCAATCTGTCTTTAAGTAGGGATAAATTACTCTAAAGGAGTAATTTTCTAGATAGTTTTTCCTTGAGTCATGCATCTTGTTGTTTAAATAAACTTCTGGTTTAAAATGAAATAATAATTACAATGATTTAGTGCACTCCAAATCTAACTTGATAATGCCTAGTAGGCATTAAGCACATTTTGCCTGAATTAAGCTTCCGGGTTTATGAGTCAGAAATTGGTAGTAAAATATCAGTTTTATTTATTTATTTATTTATTTATTTATTTTTTAAATTACATATTTATTATTCAGATTATTACATTTGTTTCTCTTTTTTCCCCTCCATAGCACCCCTCCACCCAGCTCCCACCCTTCCCTCTGCCCTTACGTCCCTCCCATTGACCTCATCCATAGGTGTATGATTTTTGTCCAGTCTCTCCCTGTCCAACCCTTACCCTTTTTCCCCTGAGAATTATCAGTCCACTCCCTTTCTGTGCTCCTGATTCTATTATATTCACCAGTTTATGCTGTTGATCAAATTTTTAATTCACTTAATTTTTAGATTCACTTGTTGATAGATATGTATTTGTTGTTCATAATTTTTTGGCTCTTACCTTTTTCTTCTTCCTCTTCTAAAAGAGTACCTTTCAGCATTTCATATAATAATGGTTTGGAGTTGATGAACTCCTTTAGCTTTTTCTTATCTGTGAAGCTCTTTATCTGCCCTTCAGTTCTGAATGATAGCTTTGCTGGATAGAGTATTCTTGGTTGTAGGTTCTTGCTATTCATCACGTTGAATATTTCTTGCCACTCCCATCTGGCCTGCATCATTTCTGTCGAGAAATCAGCTGACAGTCGTATGGGTGCTCCCTTGTAGGTAATGAACTGTTTTTCTCTTGCTGCTTTTAATATTCTCTCTTTTTCTTTTGCTCTTGATATTTTAATTACGATGTGTCTTGGTGTGGTCCTCTTTGGATTTCTTTTGTATGGGGTTCTGTGTGCTTCCTGGACTTGTAAGTCTATTTCTTTCACCAGATGTGGGAAATTTTCAGTCATTATTTCTTGAAATACGTTTTCAGTATCTTGCTTTCTCTCTTCTTCTGGCACTCCCACAATTCTGATGTTGGTATGCTTGAAGCTGTCCCAGAGGCTCCTTACATTATCTTCACATTTTTGGATTCTTTTTTTCTTCTTGCTTTTCCAGTTGAATGTTTTCTGCTTCTTTATATTTCAAATTTTTGACTTGATTCTTGCCTTCCTCTAGTCTGCTATTGGGACTCTGTTTAATATTTTTTATTTCAGTCAGTGTCTCTAGTTGGTCCTTTTTCATCTCCTTTAGGCTCTCACTAATTTTATCCAACTTTTCTAGCATATTCTTGAAAAACCTTATAAGTGTGGTTTTGAACTCTATATCCAGTCATTTTTTTCCCTCCATTTCTTTTATTTGTGATCCCTTCCCTTGTCTCAGCATTTTCACTATGCCGGGAGAACTTTGTTGGATTCAGCCTTATGATACCAGACTTGCAAAACCGAAGAAGCCTCTGTTGAGTTTGGGATGGGTGGAGTCTCAGGGCTTAAGGGACCGCCTTGCCTTCCAGTCGGCCCTGCCCTCCAAGGCCCCTGAGTCTCAAGTGACTGGATAATCACTGGAGTGGTCCTTGTGCGCACGCATCGTTAGTGCCACTAGACTGCTGCCTTTCTGGCTACCCTGCGCTCCAGGACCACACGAGTCTAGGTCCCCAGGGTTTCACCTGAAACAGGGGCTTAGTGGAGTCAGAAGTGGCACAGTTGGGAGGGTCTGTTTCCCGCCCACTCTGGAAAGCCAGCAGCACAATCAGCAGTCTGTCTTCTGAGCAGTGCCGTGTGCGCCATCAGACCTCTGATCTTTTGCAACTTCCCTAAATTTTGGTGCACCTCTCCCTTTTCACAGTCCAAACTCCCCCCATATGAGTTTCGGCTGGATCTGGGGTTTAGTGTCGTAAGATAGGGGTTCAATGCCTTTGAGAGTCTCCGTTTCCCTCCTGCCAGAGAAAACCAGCCAGGTATTCCGGCACCCGCTCTCTCCACGCTTCTCCGGGTCTCCATACCTCAGCTTTTCGCAGTTCCTCTGGGTCTCCGTGAGCCCCTCTTCTTTCCTCTAGCTGTAGGACTTCCACTCAGCCAGCTTTCCTGTGGTTCTGGATGATGTCCGTTCTGTCTTTTAGTTGTAGTTTTGAAATTGTTGTGTGAGGCAGCAGTGTAGGTGTTTACCTATGCTGCCATCTTGGATTCTCCCCAGTTTTATTTATAAGAAGATGATCATCATAGGCATCCAGAACAAACTAGAAAACCCTCCCTCCCCCAAAACACAGACACAATTCTTTGCCTCTTTAGGGAAGCATTTTATCCATTACTCCCATTTTTTATAAGTGGATATTTAATAAATACTGCTGATTTCTCTTTATTCCCAGAGCATATTCTCTGCTCAGCATCCATTTCATTTTGCTGTTTTATTATTAGTGGTTTGCAAACCACTTCCCCCACCACACTCATTAGAAGCCATGTGTTTACCTTAAGTTTTTCCATTACCATAGAAGATTAGGCTGGAAGGGGCCTTACTCCATTTAGACTAGAGTTCTCAAACTTTTCTTTACTAGTAGGATCTTTTTCCAAGCCTGATACATGGCATGAAGCAGCAATGATGCTCATGTACAGAGAGTTATTCAAAGCAGACCTGGGTCTCTCCTGGTGCTGATGGGCATATGAGCACTGGCAGCGCTTTTCACAGTCTTCTCTGAGTGCTCTTGGTCTTGCTTTTCACTCAGCTTTCCCTGTTGGTGTTTCTCAATGCATATCACAAATACTAAACAGATTTTTAAAATCCATTGACACAGGTAGGAGACTCTTGAATACTATGTAAGTTTTGCTTTTGCTCACATCACCCTGAAACCCTGGCATAGGACCTTGGGAAACAATTTAAAACCAATGATTTAGGCCATTTCACTTATTTTAGAGATGAAGAAACTTGGAATGTTAAATAATTCATCACAAATCACAGACATAGGCTAAAAAACCTCTGAAGCCCAGAGAACATGCTAGAATGCCCCAGCTGGTGTTAGCTGCCCTGCCCTCTCCACCCTCAGTCATCAAAAATGTTTATTGCATTAAATTTGGTGACAGGAAATGCTTCCTTTTCCCTATGTTATAAAAAAGCCAATTGCAGAGTAATATATTTAACTTATGTACTATAAAATGATGAAATCAACATGGACTGCATGTTATGATGAGAACTTGTTTATGTAACCTGGTTTTACAGAATAGGGTATAAGGTGTTCTTCTTCAGTTCTTAAAAAAAAAAAAAAGGCAAAGACAAAAATCAGATGACTTTGACAAGCTGAATTTCATGGTTCAGGAAGGTTTAAACAAGAAAGGGGGTTGCTGTTAGGCAATACAATATTTCTGGCTTCAGTGCCTGAAGGAAGTAATGCTATGCACAAAAGAGGCTAAACACACATGTCCATCATTTCTGACATATGTGGGGACCCAGCCACTGAACTTCAAAAGTGTTTCAAAGTCCAGTGCCTGGGTGCAGCCATGGGTCTTTTCCTGGCTGTTTATGGCTTCACTCATCTGAACTGGCCAACATCAGGTGTCACACAGCCCTGTCTGATACAAAACACATGTCTACAGTGGTAGATAGAAAGCTCAGCACAGGCCAACCCTGACTCAGTCACGATACAATTAAGGGGGAAAGGGCTGCCAATGCGTCTCTTGATCTTCTTTTGTCTCTCTCAGGTCCTGCCAACAATGAGCCACTTGTTTCTCTTATTTCCCAGAAACCCTATTACCCATCCAACAAGGTCAGCAAAAAAAAGAAAAGAAAAAAAAAAAAAAGAGGAGCTTTTCACTTCAGGGTGCATTTGGTTCCAAAAATCTGTAAAGTATTAAACCAATAAGTTGCACTATACCAACTTCACACTGAGACCTTTATTCCAATTCTGGGTGAGAATAGCTGTAAAGAAATTTCTCACCGGCTCAACTGATAAAGACCAGAGCCCTAGGGTACATGTGCATTCAGGCTTGGGGCATCAAGCTTGAAAACATTTCCAGGTGTCCCAAAACTTACAGGTGGACCTTTGGTTTTCCAGATGCCCCCAGCTCTCTGATTTTAGATTTATAATCCAAGCTGCATTTACTTCACAGAAAACCTTAAATTTTCAGGACCAGGAAATGATTTTCCTGCTTGCTATCCTGTCTGCCCATTCAAGAAGCAATGTAGTCGACAAGCCAGTGTGCCAATGTATATATATCTGGGGACTTTGCTCTCCTGCGTATAAGTATGTCAATGCTTCTAGCATAGGTTTTCATGTTTTCCAGCAAATGCATTACCTAAAATGTATATTATTGGCTTTTAAAGAATTTAGACATCAGTTGTTATCATTGCAATATATCCAGAACAAGATAGGAAAAAAAAAAATCTTATCTTTTTGGCATATTGATTTCTTCTGGATCCTTTTGCTATAAAGAAATCATATTTCTTCCACCTAAAGCAACACCATCTGATTTCAGGGACAGCTCCCAATTTATCAGAAGTGGCCTATAGCATGAAGCACAATAATGAAGTGAGGGAATTTAGGCAAATAATAATTTAACTTGGAAAAAAGAGAAAATTGGGAGCCTCGCTGTGCTGCTTCACAAAGTTATCTTTGTGTCTTTGAATTTAATGCCACGGCCTGGCAACAGCAGCAAAATCAAACTCTTTTATTATCTTCAGACAATAGGTATGCTTTACTCCCGCAGGAAATGGAAACTCTGATTCATGCACTTATTTTCATTAGTCAGAAGAGTTTACTGGAGCTTTTTATTGGTTAGCTTTCCTGAATGGTATTAAAGCTACTCCAGGTGCAACGTGTAGCAACCCAAGCTAAACCTCAGAAAATGAAACCACAGCTGTTTTTCACAAAAAGCGGAGAAAAATTTGCCACTGTGGGCTGCTAGTTTTTAATGGGTTTTCTTTTCATAACATGTCATTTTTGTAAACACTAATCAAAGAGCTCATGTAGCAGATGCGCTAAGAGCCAAAGGGCTTGAATGGTTTATGAAAGAGAACATGCAATTAGTAATCAAAAAAGGAAAATTAATCAGCTTCACATGAAGTCACAGCAAATAAAAGTAAGAGCCATTGGTCAGCAATCAAACTACAAAGATGTGATGTGTTTTACATTGGGCCAGGACTACTGTGTGTAATGGGAATGAAACAAGAATTAAATTAGGAGGTGCAGGATTAAGAATTCTGATAAAATGACACATCAAATTTGGGGCATTTGTGCATATGTGCATTTTGAGAACTGTACCCCTAGATCTATCTAATAGTGACCCCAAAAGGTTAATTACCTTTGAAATGGGGATGTTTGTACAGATGGAAGACAAATACACACAACTCAACGACAATATCACACAACTCAATGAGAACTATAAGGAGCTGAATGAGAATGTCACCAACATGAAAATAGACCAAGAGGAGATGAAGAATGATATAGCTGCAATAAGGAACACAATGGAAGGCCTAAAGAGTAGACTAGAAGAGGCTGAGGACTGCATCAGCAAATTAGAAGACAAGGTAAGAAAAAACACTCAAACACAGCAACAACTGGAAAAAAAGACTTAGAAAACAAGAGGAGAGCCTAAGGGAGCTTTGGCACAACACAAAACAAAACAACATACACTTAATTGGGATACCAGAAGGGGTGGAAGAAAAGCAAGGAATAGAAAACCTATTTGAAGGAATAATGACAGAAAATTTCGCTGATATTGGCAAGCAAAAAAAAATAATGAAAGTCCAAGAAGTACACAGTCCCAAACAAGCTGAACCAAAAAAAAAAAAACCCGACACCAAGACACATCATAATTAAATTGGCAAACACTAATGACAAAGTAAGAATCTTAAAGGCTGCCAGAGAGAGACAGAAAGTTACCTACAAGGGATCTCCTATTAGACTATCAACTGATTTCTCAAAAGAAACACAGCAAGCCAGAAGACAATGGAATGAAATATATAAAGTGATGCAAAACAAGGGTCTGAACCCAATACTATACTCAGAAAGGCTATTATTCAAAATTGAAGGGAAAAAAATGGTAATTAATCACTTAACTTAATAACTCAAAGAACTAGAAAGAGAGCAACAAGAAAAGCCCATTGGGAGCAGAAGAAAGACAATAATAGAGATCAGAGCAGAAATGAATGCCATAGAGACCAAAAACACAATACAAAAAAAAAAAAAATCAACAAAACCAAGAGCTGATTCATCAAAAGAATAAACAAGACCTCTAGCCAGGCTCACCAAGAAGAAAAGAGAGAGGACCCAAATAAACAAAATCAGAAATGAGAGAAGGGAAATAACTACAGACCCTACAGAAATACAAGGAATTGTTAAAAAATATTATGAACAACTCTATTCTAACAACCTAGAAGAAATGGACAGATTCCTAGAAAAACACAACGTTCCAAAACTCACACAGGAAGATTCTAAAAACCTCAACATGCTGATAACTATGGAAGAAATTGAAGCAGTCATCAAAAAGCTTCCAGCAAACAAAAGCCCAGGGCCAGATGGCTTCACAGGGGAATTTTACCAAACATTTATAGAAGAACAAAAATCCATCTTTCTCATACTATTCCAGAAAATTCAAGAGGAAGGAACACTTCTAAACTCCTTCTATGAAGCCAGCATCACCCTAATACCAAAACCCGACAAAGATAACACAATGAAAGAGAAATACAGACCAATATCCCTCATGAACATAGATGCAAAAAATCCTCAAACAAAATTCTAGCAAATCAAATCCAGCAGTACATCAGAAAGATCATACACCATGACCAAGTAGGATTTACCCCAGGGTTGCAAGGATGGTACAATATTCGCATGTTAATAAACGTGATACATCACATAAGCAAATTGAGAGATAAAAATCACATAGTCATAACAATTGATGCAGAAAAATCATTTGACAAAATCCAACACCCTTTCTTAATAAAAACTCTCAGCAAGTTGGGAATAGAAGGATCATACCTCAACATAATAAAAACCATATATGAAAAACCCACAGCCAACATCATACTCAATGGGCAAAAACAAAAACCATTTCCCCTAAAAACAGGAATAAGACAGGGATGCCCACTCTCACCACTCCTATTTAACATAGTGCTGGAAGTATTAGCCATTGCTATCAGACAAGAAAAAGAAATAAAAGGCATGCAAATAAAAAAAGAAGTAAAACTATCCTTATTTGCAGTAGACATGATACTGTACATAGAAAACCCTAAAGACTCCAACAAAAAATTAATGAATTCAGCAATGTAGCAGGATACAAAATTAAGGCCAAGAAATCTATGGCATTTCTATATACCAATAATGAACTTACAGAAAGAGAGACTAAAACAGCAATCACATTTACCATATCATCAAAAAAATTAAGATACCTAGGAATAAACTTAACTAAGGAGGTAAAATATTTATACACAGAAAACTACACAACACTAAAAAAAGAAATAGAGGAAGACATAAATAGATGGAAGAAGATACCATGTTCATGGATTTGGAGAATCAATGTCATCAAAATGTCCAAAGCCATTTATAAATTCAACGCATTCCCCATGAAAATATCAAAGGCATATTTCACAGACCTAGAACCAACTTTCCAAAAATTCATCTAGAATAAAAAAGGACTCCGAATAGCTGCAGCAATCCTTAGAAAGAAGAACAAAGTAGGTGGGATCTCAATGACAATTTCAAGCTGTATTACAAAGCCACTGTTCTCAAAACTGCCTGGTACTGGCACAAGAACAGACACATGGATCAATGGAATAGGACAGAGAACCCAGAAATCGACCCAAACCACTATGCTCAATTAATATTTGACAAAGGAGGCACGAACATATAATGGAATCAAAGCAGTCTCTTCAACAAATTGGTGTCAGGAAAATTGGACAGAAACATGCAAAAAAATGAAATTAGACCACCAACTTATACCATACACAAAAATAAACTCAAAATGGATAAAGCACTTAAACATTAGATGAGAAACCATAAAAATACTAGAGGAATCCACAGGCAGCAAAATCTCTGACATATGCAGAAGGAACTTCTTCACTGATACTGCTCCAAAGGCAATGGAAGCTAAAGAAAAAATAAACAAATGGGACTACAAAATCAAAAGCTTTTGTACAGCAAAGAAAATCACCAGACAAAACAAGAAAACCCACTGCATGGGAGAACATATTTGCCAATGATATCATTGATAAGGGTTTAATGTCCAACATTTACAGAGAACTCATACAATTTCACAAAAAGAAGATAAACAACCCAATCAAAAAATGGGCAACTGATCTAAATAGGCACTTCTCAAAAGAAGACAGAAGAAAGGCCAAGAGACATATGAAAACCTGCTCAAAGTCACTAATCATCAGAGAGATGAAAATCAAAACAACAATGCGGTGCTATCTCACACTTGTCAGAATGGCTATCATCAACAAATCAACAAAGGACAAGTGTTGGTGAGGATGCGGAGAAAAAGGAGCCCTTGTGCACTGCTGGTGGGAATGCAGACTGGTGCAGCCACTGTGCAGAAAAGTATGGAGTCTCTTCAAAAAAACTAAAAATGAAACTCCCATTTGACCCAATGATCCCACTTCTAGGAATATGTCCCAAGAAACTAGAAACTCTAATCACAAAGGATATATACACCCCTATGTTAATAGCAGCACAATTCACCATAGCTGTGACTTGGAAACAGCCTAAGGGCCCATCAGCAGATGATTGTATTAAAAAACTGTGGTACATCTACACAATGGAATACTATGCTGTGGTAAAAAAGAAGGAGTTCTACCATTTGTAACAACATGGATGGAGATGGAAAGCATTATGCTTAGTGAAATAAGCCAGGCAGAGAAAGCAAATATCACATGATCTTACTCATCTGTGGAATATAATGAATGACATAGACTGATGATCAAGATCAGATCCAGAAAATGAGAAATGTCAATCAAAACATCAAACCTCGGGGAAGGTAGGGGTTGGTGGGAATACGGAGGAGAGATCAACAGAGGGACCTTCCTACATGTGTATGAGCAAAATCATTGGGCACAGACAACGGGGAAGGTGGGCATGAGAGGGAATCCATATAGTGGTCACTATAACCTTAAGAGAAATTGCTTCATGAGACAAAGATTTTTAAATGAAACTTTGTAACATAAAAATCATTTTAGAAGGAAATAAAGAGAAGTTTCCTTTAAATGTCATAAGGATTATAATTGAAAGTCAATATATTTGGCCTCTTGAGCTAAGGTAAGTAATCCTGAAAAAAGTTTATATAAAGTTACAAAAAAGAAATTGACAGTCTGTTTGAAATTGAATTGCCATGGCCTAGAGCAAAGAATATCCTTGCATGATATTATCCTACAATATCATTTAATTTCTGATATTTCACAACAGCATATTATACAACTATCCCAAACAAACATACAAACTAATTCTTTGAATGTTTAGCAGCAATTTAAAAAGAGGACATGAAAGGATTTAATCCCTTTCCGAAGGAATTAAGACACTGGGAAGACACTTGAGCATTCTATACCGGCCCCTCTTTCCTTTTTTATCACGAGGGACTGTCTTCTAACAACCCAAGGGCCCTCAGCTGTAGCCTGAGCTCTCTATTCATGGCTTAGGTTGAAACATCGAGGTGGCTGGTATAATGGATCTGTCTTTCGCCAAATGGTGTGAGCTGGGCCCTCCATGGAAAAGAAACCTGAATTCCCTGAGATAAGTGACCAGTGCCAGGGCCCCCACCAGCAGGCAAGGGGATCCCCAAGGCAGGTGCTGGGCATGGAGGCCACGGGGGCATAGGCTACCATGGAGACAGAATTGAACCTCACAACACCCTGCTTGGCCCCAGAGGATGACTGGTTAGCCAGAGAGGGGTAAGATTCCTCAGGGAAGGAACAACCTAAGACAGGCACAGTCACAGAGGGGCCATCAGGAAAGAACTTGGGGATCAAAAAAGGTGGGGCACAGACCCACACCCCCACCCCCAACCTTGCAGTGGTCTGAACAATCACACCTTCTGAGGGAGGTCTCCTGCCCCCATGAATACCTCACTTCCCACGCTTGGCACAGAACATGCCGACAGCAGCTGCCTTATATCTAAATTCAGCCTAGCACTAGGAATGCTCAGTGCCTACTCAATGCAAATAAACCTTTCCATTAATATATACAAGGCAATCTAAGATTGTTGGTAGAGTACTAAATTTGACGTAAAAGAGTTATCAAGCTTTCAGATTCATTTAAATTGGCAAACTGAAATAAGCAAACACCCAAGAAAATTTAAGGGTACTGGACAAAAAGCTGTTTCTAAAGTATTAATTAAAATTTCCATTGATAGCTCTTATCATGGTAAAATTGCTTAATATGTAATGAACATAAAACAGGTATATTTGTGTGCAAAAAATTAAAATTTAAAGTTATTAAGATTACATTTAAAAATTTTACCAAATTCTCCATTAATCAAAAAAAAAACGGGGGGGTAGGATTATATCATGTAAGGAAAATATCTGGTAAGTAAATTACATCTAGAAAATTTTCACTTTAGAAAATTAATTTCCATTTGTAATACTAACAGCAAGACACCCATGAAAAACACACACGGTGTCAAAATAAGCCAAAGGAAAAGCGGGTAAACAAAAATAAAAAGGACACCAAGTCAATTTTATAGAAAGATTCCTTTATTAACTCTTGGTCGAGAATATGTTTATATACTTTTAGAAAACAACTCCAAGACCAAGTGGACTCCTGCAACAGAGAGGGACTGACAGGTCTGTGCCAACCACAAAGGCAAGAGGAGAAACAGTCCGGGGATGGAAAACGCGGACGACGCCCTGCTATGGGAGCAGTCAGCAGCTGTGCATCGCTACAGGTTGCCTAGGACCAAACAAGAGAGGGTCGGAGTGGCATTTGTCCAGTATCCAGACACCATTAATGACATGTACACATAAGGAACTGTCTGACATTGAAAGTGGATCTCAAAGCTATCGGACATTGAAATTGGGACTCAAACATTTTTCTTTTGCTCCGGTGGGTTTATTTCTAGCCTACAGGGGCAAGATGTTTTTAAAGACAAGAATTAGGGGGTGGGGGGAAAGCAGATGCAGAGGCAAAGAAGCAATGAAGGGACTGTTGTGCTACAGTGGAAAGGCAGGAGAGGTTAGGGGAGAGGGGCCTGTAGGAGATCAACCGAAGGACTTGTATGCATGTGTGTAGGTATAGCCAGTGATTACAGGGCAATGGGGGAAGGGGGCAGGGAGGGAGACAGGTGAGGGCATGTATGGGGTGGGGGACACAATAGGGGAAATAAATAAATAAATAAATAAATAAATAAATAAATAAAGTCTCGGAAAAAAAAAACAACTCTAAAACTCCTGGTGGTCACTGTCAGGAGGCTTTCTGAGGACTGCCTCTTAGACACCAGTGTATAGGAAATTAGAAGGAGAACTCCTTCTTAGGCACTTACCCCGGGCAAAACAGGCAAGCTTTGCCCACAAATGCTTTCACTCCTGTTACTGAACATATTGCTCTCTCTGCAGGAGTTTCCAGGTCTCAAAGCCAAATCTTCAGGCATTTCTAGTGGTTTTTACTAGAAACCACACAAGACCCATGGTATGCATGTTTCTCCTTGGCTAATAAAATAATACAATTCCCAGCCACAGTCTCCTTTTACCTCAATTTAACTCAATTATTTATATGTATCCTTTTGAAATATGTGTTTAGTAAGAAGCAACAGTATGAGATAAATAGGTAGAAGCATCAGTTTCATTTTAAAACTATATGTCTGTGTATAAAGATACAGATACAGTGGTACCTCAAGATACGAGTTTAATTCGTTCCATAACCTTGAGGCGTGGGAAACTATGAGACGCTCGAGTCGCAGTAAACTGGTGGGTCCTGTGCAGCCGGCCGATTCACACGATTACTCCTATCTCAAATGTTGCTCGTATTTCAAAGCAAAAATCGCTCGCTCAACAGCTAGTATCTCAAAAATCTCGTATGTTAGGGCACTCATATCTCGAGGTACACTGTATATTGTTTTATTTGTCCAATTAAATACTGTTCTGTGAAGCTTAACTTAGTGTGCTAAAAATGCCATTTGCCGTCATCTCAAGGAGAAGGGTTTGCATGATCTGAGGGCCATCTCTGACAGAGACCTGGTAGACCAAAAAGTTTTCTTCATATCGCATTGTCTTTATGGAACATTCTGGTTAGAGGAGCCAGTTGACCCAGGCAAACTCTATCTCCCTATTCTCACCTTCCACAGACATGACTTTAACCAAGTGATCAAAGCCTACTTCACCCAGCCTGGACAACCTTACTGCATGTGCCACTAAACAGAAAACACACCACCTCTGAGGTACTCCTGCCAAGGATGTATAACCTAAATCTAAATCATGAGGAAAGACCAGACAAACCGAAATTAAAAACAATTGCCAGGCCGAGACCTGGATCAGTGGATAGAGTGTCGGCCTGTGGACTAAAGTGCCCCAGGTTCGATTCCCGTCAAAGGCATGTATCCTGGTTGTGGGCACATCCCCAGTAGGGGGTGTGCAGGAGGCAGCTGATGGATGTCTCTCTCTCATTGATGTTTCTAACTCTCTATCCCTCTCCCTTCCACTCTGTAAATCAATAAAATATATTAAAAACAAAACAAAACAAAAAAACAATTGCCAGGCTGGTATGGCTCAGTGGTTGAGTATCAACCCATGAACTAAGAGGTTGCTGGTTCAATTCCAGTCAAGGCACATGTCCAGGCTTTGGACTTGATACCCAGTAGGGAGCATGCAGAAGGCAGCTGATTGATGATGTTTCTCTCTCATAGAAGTTTCTTTTCTCTATTCCTCTTCTTTCCTCTCTAAAAATCAATAAAAACAAGTTTAAAAATAATAAAAATTAAATAAAATAAAAAACAATCTACAAAATAACTAACTAAACTATAGTCTTCAAAAATGTCAGGTCTGGAAACACAAAAGCTGAGGAATTGTTCCAGGTAAAGATTAAGAAGACAGGCCAGCTAAATGCAATGCATGATCCTTGATAGCTCTTGAACCAGAAACCAAAAGAGCCATTAAGAATGTTAGTGTGCTGCCGAGACCGGTTTGGCTCGGTGGATAGAGCGTCGGCCTGGGGACTGAAAGGTCCTGGGTTCGATTCCGGTCGGGGGCATGCACCTTGCTTGCGGGCACATCTCCAGTAGGGGGCGTGCAGGAGGCAGCTGATCGATGTCTCTCTCTCATTGATGTTTCTGACATTCTATCCCTCTCCCTTCCTCTCTGTGAAAAGTCAATAAAATATATATATATATATATACATATATATATATATGTACACATATATATATGTATATATATATATATATATACACATATATATATGTGTATATATATGTATATATATATATACATATATATATACACACACACACACATATATATAAAGAACATTAGTGTGCTAAGTAAAATAAGCCAGTCAAAGAAAGATAAATATCACACTTACGCATATGAACATAACCAATAGACACAGACGGTCGCGGGGTGAGACATGTGCTGGGGGGTGGGAATGGCTGAGGAGAGGTCAATGGAAGAAAAAGGAGACTCATGTAATACTTTAAACAATAAAGAATTTAGCCCTAACTGGTTTGGTTCAGTGGATAGAGCATCGGCCTGTGGACTGAAGGGTCCTGGGTTCAATTCCAGTCAAGGGCATGTACCTTGGATGTGGGCACAACCCCAGTCAGATATTTCTCTCTCATCAATGTTTTTAACTCTCTATCTCTCTCCCTTCCTCTTTGTAAAAAAGTAAAAAATAAAATAAAAAATAAAAATATATTTAAAAAATTAAAAAATAAAGAATTTTAATTAAAAAAAATTATTGTGATAAATGAAGAAATTTCAAATATGAACTGTGGATTAGACAATATTATTGTACCAATGTTCAGTTTCCTGATTTTGATACTTCTACTGTGGGCCGCTAGTAGATACTTCTACTTTATGCCCCATTGGTCTCTTTGTTCCTCAGGTTTCAGGACCTTTTTGTGGGTTTTACAAAGAGCCCTATGTACTGGAAGATATAAAGGCTACATGAAGGAAGCTTGTAGCCTTTAGCATAGCACAATTCAGTAACCTTGAGTACAACAGAAAATATAATCAGGGTGGAAAAAAAAGACAGAGAAAAAGAAGGCGGGGAGCAAATCATAAACAATGAACAAGGGCAAATCTGGGCAAAAGATACATGGGAGTTCCTTGTACTATACTTGAAACTCTTCTGTAAGTTTATTTCAAAATAAAAAGTGAAAGCCCTGATACCTCAGTTGGTAGAGCATCAGACTTTCAAAATAAAAAGTGATATATTAATGAAATAAAAAAAATGAAGAAAAAACTTCCTATAAACATCTTAACCTCCCTGGTGATTGACAATTCTGGCAGGGCCCACAGAAACAGTGTCATATCTGAGCATTGTCCTGTGGGTGATTTATCTCTGAGAAAACTCCCACTAAACAATTGTTCTGAGAACGAACTGGGGTGTAGGGGAGAGAACCTTGGTTGTACAGTGGTACCTAGAGTTAGGAGTGCCCTAACATATGAGATTTTTGAGATAGGAGATGTCAAGCGAGGGATTTTTTGCTTTGAAATATGAGCTACATTTGAGATAAGAGTAATCACGCGGATCGGCCGGCTGCACACAACCCACCAGTTTACCGAGACTCGAGCATCTCATAGTTTCCCACGCCTCAGTCAGTGTGCTTGTTTACCTCATTGTCGAAGCATCTTTTGTGCACTTACATACTTTATCACATTTCTTTTTATAACCATGGGTCTGAAGAAAGCGAGTGGAAAGGTCAGTGCTCATAAGAAGATGATGTCTATTGAATTAAAGCGTGAAATCATAGAAAAATATGAGCAAGGTGTGCGAGTGGCTGACCTGGCGAGGCAGAATGGGCGTAGTACTTCAACGATATGCACTGTGCTTAAACAGAAGGAGTCCATAAAGGGTATAACGCCAGCTAAGGGCGTTACAATAATTTCTAAGCTCCGTAGCTCTCTCCATGAAAAGATGGAGAATCTACTGATGGTATGGGTGACGGAGAAGCAGCTTAAAGGAGATACATTCACACAGGGCATCATGTGCGAGAAGG